>RCHQ01000032.1:0-285762 GCA_003676415.1 Plasmopara muralis | reverse complement strand
ACCTCAAGCACGTACATTCGGTTGCGCAAGCATTGTGCTTCAGATAGACAAAGCGTAAGGCCAAGAAGGAAGCCGGAGTATTTGACCTCAAAAGCTGGCGGTACTATCATGTGGAGTCCGTAGTAATGAATTTCTATTACAAGCACAGTGAGCTTCTTGTGAAGTACTGCGGTCCACCATCCCGCTGCACAAATTTTGCAAAAGCAGTTGGGCCAACTCAAGCTAACTACTCCGTAGGGCGTTGCAATCCAAAATTAGAAGCAATATGGGCTTTAGGTTATTTCGCGATCTTTGAGTCTTATGGTGGAAACTCCACACGCGAACCTAGTTATGACTTGACATTATGCCGGAGCCGACATATCACAGTGCTATGTTGTATTCGACCCACAAAATAGCATACTAATCTATGAGATCACAAGCGCTCATGATATGTGATTAATTTTCAAGTTTAAGCCTCACGAAGGTTCAAATAATCTGGAAATAGACATTTTTAACTAAGCAGCTATTGTTGTGTTGCTAGAGATTTCACACCGCCTTTATTTTACAACTATTACGTCACTACCAACAAGCCACATGTAAAATCGGACGCTGTGCTAAAAGAATGCGGACAGCAACTGTAAGGTCGCGCTGGTACAATGGCTCTTATCGAGCCAGTATTTTCATACACGCCATCCAATGCGTAAAAAATGAGCGTACTGCACGACGCATAATCGGCTTGAGCTTTACAAAAGTCTCTTCTCTTTCACTCTAACTTTTTAATTCAGGTTGTGAGTAGTTTTCTCAAGCGAGGATGACTTGCATATTAAGTTTGCGATTGACGCGTTGCAAAGCCTGATCGCCAACTTCTACTGCGCTGGTGATATCAATCACTAGGTTTACGCTAGAGATACATCGTACTTGCTTCATTCTTTTCGTTCTAAGGTTTATACAAGTCTCAAATCGAGATCTCTCATGCAAGTTGTATCGTGGGCAAAGCTTTTCAAAGTGTTGCGTTAAAAAGCTTTGATGGTAGCGGCAACATTCTCCAAGAGATAGTTCACATTGATAGAATTTACGCGCGTTCTATGTAGCTATGCCACGTTGCTTTCGACTTCAGTCTTCTAAATCCATTTTACTTCATGATATTCAGCAAGACTTTGCGCAACCTTGGCTCTCTTGGAAAGAGGTTCGACTGGAAGGTTTTTTTTATGTCTTTGAGAATCTAGTCTAAATAACGCTTAGCTCACGTCATCGGGTCTGACCTTTTACAATAATAACAAGGTGTCAGTAGCTCCAAATCTCACAATAGCAGTGAAAGGCTTTATTTAGATAAGGAAGAAATCAAATTGTATGCTCACTAGTGTCAGCACCGGCACTTTAACTTTAAACATGGTTTCTATGTACGAGCTTGAATCAGTGAAGAGAAATGATGAGCGCACTATTGCATTTTCACGCACAAAAAAAGTATCTCTCCTTTACGATCGAGAGGCTTGTTTTTTTTGTGCGTGATGAGCTAACAGTGCGCTTATTGTTCTTGGGCGCTAAGCAGTCAACTTCGCGCCGAAATCTCGGGTGTGACTAATCAAAGCAGAAGCTGTGTCATAGATTCTGCTGTTTCGTCAATCGGTCAGTTAATTTGTAGGGGCACACTTTGAAGTCATACTTCTCTTATCAGAAAAATTTCTAGACTCGGCAATTACAATTCTTGGCGCAAGTAAATTTGACCGCACTGAATACAAAGTATACGAAGTTTCTGGATATGCCTTTCCAGTAGACATACTTTCATATGTACGGATGCTTTTCAGTGTTTCACATTACAGTAAACGCTCTTAACGGCGATCCTACCACGTGAGATAATCATCTACTCCTACTTCTTAAATTTTGTTCTTGGAGCACCTTTGACACATTGAATCAACTGACTACGCAGTCTAACAGCCAACGTTGCGGCCGACTCCGTTTAGCCACCGTTGCCTCGGCCGCCTTATTGGTGTGGTTCTTGCGATTGGCTTCCCAGCTGTGTATTTTGAGATATAGCTAGCGTTTCTTTGTACGGCTCTGGCAAGCCAGCGACTTGAATCGCCATGTTGGCTCTCAACGAAAATATAATTAAGAAATGATTTGCATTACATTGTAAACGCTTTTTGTCTCCAAGACCATCGTTATAATAATACTCGCTGCCGTTGCTAGGCAATTTTGGCCACGTGAGAGCATTTAATTCAGTGATGCGATCATCTAGGGCTTCCCAGACAATAATTTGCGCGAAAATTGTTGAACTCTCGTTTCAATATTCGTGTTTCGTGGCGATGAAATGAGCACGAAACGCTTTGATGTGGCCCAGTCAAAATGGGCTTCGATGTAGATGAAACTCCACCAAGAGAGGTGTTTTACTAAGGCATACGAAGTTGCAGCGTCGCATTAGCTTACGCTCAAATACGTCGGCGGCTTGTCGATGAGGTGTGCGCTCCAATCGGCTCAGAAATAGACCTTGTAGCTCAAGAAACTAGTCGTTCTCCCCAGAACCGGTATGTACCTGGCTCGTTTATCATATTGTCCGAATTATGCAGCCGGAGATGGGTCAATAATGTGTATGAGCAGTCACACCCAAAGCTTTGACAACCCGCACCAAAATGGGTCTGTGAGAGTTCGGTCGACCGATCGCCCTACTGACCAAAAAGCCCTAAAGTGTAATCATGACTACAAATCCCGTTCTTAGAGTGAGTCGGGTAGCTACTAGCATACCATGCTTGAGCCTTCCAATTCCTTGCATGCAGATTCCGTCAGCTTGAACATCTAACTGGCTTGATCGTACGCCAGATTTTATAACCCTCACCGACGGTAGCGTAGCACATTTGATCATTATTCAATGCGTTGAATCTGTTTGCCGCGCGCAAATCACCAATTAAAAGCTCATTGAGCAAATTCTTGCGATGCATTAGCCACCGGACGAAGCCAATCTCGGCATCGGGCTTCGTGTCTAATCGCTCAATAAACGCGCACCAGGAAAACCTGAGTGCTTTGTATGTCGCGCGATCGAATTTACTGCTTCTCAGCTGCCAATACACCTTGCATCGCGTCTACACCATCCGGGATCCTGACTTTTAATAGCAGTAGCTTCGCCGAACGACTCACACACGATATGTCGTCGCTTTTTATTCCACCACCTCGCCATGGTAGAGTAAAAAGTGGCGTGAAAATTTAAACGGGGTAGAGCGTTTGACGCGCGATTTTCTCTGCCATGGCGAGAAACGCGTGTCAAACGCTCTATCCCGGTTAAAGGTTCACAAACAACTCCGCCTTTGGGTAATGAATATGGCGAATGCTTGTTGGATTTTTCTAATGATGCTAAAGCTTTTGCTCGGGGTTGGCAATATCGCTGGAATATTTGGCTGCGTTTACTCAGAAGTCGAAGCCGGTCAATGGCACTTCCGAGCTTTGCAGAAGCTTTTGTGGTATAATATAGCCCCTGTACTTCTCTTTCACCAGCGAGACGTACTAAACGTTTTAAACGTACGTTTTTGTCACACTTACGGTGCGTGAGAGCTCCTCAATGAGAGGGGCGATAGAATGGGTCCGCCCCATATACATAAGTGGCTGTTAAATTTTATGAGAGACACAATTTAAACATGACTGAATTATTGAAAGTTATATTCTGATTGGTCAATAAACCGACTATTCAAAGCAGTTTTATAGCTACTTTTTAGTCAAAGAGCGGCTACTCGTTTAGAGATGCCGTACGTTCTGTCCCGGTCTACATAGGTTCGCGAATCTGAACTTGAAAATGACTAAGGACATAGTCTCTGTCACAGCACGTGAAATCGCAGCGCTTTCTCATGCTCAGTGCAGTATTAAGCAACAGACAACCTTAGCCTCGGCTGGAGATCCATTCGGATCACCCAAGGCAAGTGTTTGAGTCAAAAAGACCAATATGGTTTTCCTCAACATCGTCACATGTGTACTTGCGGCAGAGGACCTCCAATAATTTGTCTTCTACATCATGGATCCGCTAAGATATCCAGACATAAAAGAATGCTGCCTTCCACGGTTTTAAAATGATTTGCAAAAGCGATAAGGCCTAGCCAGCTTTTGATTTGGTGCATTGCTTTATTGCAAAGCTTTTGTTCGATCTATAAGAAAAAAGTACCGGGTGAACCTGATATCGAGATGTTTTAGACAACATTAAGGGAGGGATATAATAAGCACCTGTTCTGGCTTAATTGGACGAGACAAAGCCAGTCAGCGTCGTTTGTGATGTCGTTGACTATGCTATTGGCTGCATGCTACTATAACTAGATTATTCCGGCTTTCTCATTTAAGCCCAAACGGCTAAAAGCTGCTAATTAGCGATGAAAATCCAGCAGCTTTCAATAAATATGTACGAAGGAATGGCCAATTAATTAAAGTCCTGTGAGCCATTTCGAAAGGTTATACACGCGGTTCGCACGTCAGACCCTGTACAGAATCTGCCGGCATTACGTACTTTTGGAAGTCCACAAACCTCAGCTTCGTGATCGGCTTGCCGAAGAAGGCTGCAAATGCAATAATTTTTCTAGACCCATAGAAGTCTCTAAGTCATCTAAGTTGTGTGAGCTGCGCGTCGAATGATCGCGAACGAAGTCGGCGTTTTTGCGAGGTTTCAGATCATAAATCGGCCCGCATGGACATAGAATTGGCTGCGATATGCTTCCACGATTATTTAAATCATACTTTGGCCACAGGCTGGCTTCATTCTCCGTAATGTCGTATAGTAACTTTATTGTTCTACAGATCTTCGATTGGCGATGTTCGTGGGACCGAGTTAGCGGGTCCAATCTTTTAGCGCTGTTGATCATCTCTACCTCCTATTTTCAGAAATGTAGGTAATGTTTTTCCTTGCCTTAAATCTCACTGACTCAGACCCGCTACTGGAACCTGCGCTGCCTGAGTCCTAGATCATATTTTTTTGTAATTTGTAAGCGCCGCAACATCTGCCGTCTTATGGCGATGCAGCTGTGATTGCTCTCGAGGGGTAAGCTTCTCGGCTCTTATCTATATACTTTCGATGAAAAAACATCAAAGAATAGCTCCAAATTGGCATCATTTTTGTAATCCTAATGATGTCAGTCGAGCTTCCAGCCCTAACATGTCCCGCGTCAAAGCGAATAAAAAAGCAGATTGAGCTTTCCACTTAGTATTGAGTACAAGATTTATGTTTCGCAACGGGTGGTAGCCATCTTGCCATTAGTCTCATCATGCGGGGCGTATTTGTCGCCGTCCACAACGATGCATTATTCAAATAGCTTACAAAGGGCTTAAACTTAGGAAACGCACTTCTTACTTTTTTGTCGGCACTGCTTTACTGTGTATCCGGTAAAACAATCCCGACTCATAGTTTTTAATCAACAAAGATTTATATACAAGAAACTTTCAAAGGCACATAGTAGCCTTTTTTCGAATTTCACTAAATTATGGTGGTCTTACACGTAAATAGGAGCGGCAAATCTGAGGACCTGTAAGACCTGTTAGAGAAGCAGACACGTCGGCTATTGTACAAGGCCTATTGGCATCGACGGACTGTTATAAGTTTTAATCCTTTAATTAAAGTTTAGCTTGTTTTAAGCTAATGGCGATATTGGCATCGAGGTGCTTCTTTGCTGCCTGAACAAGAAGTTGCAATTTGCATATTTGGACCAGTGAGGGTAAATGGGGAACACTGGTCATAGATGCGGTATAGAATTACATGGCTTCCTAGACAAGATAATATCCGATACAGGCTTTTAGTTTAATGCTACGCAATGGTATACGCTGTTTGAAATACTCTATTCTCCCTTGACCATCCTCAGCTAAGTAATCAAATGGAGAGGGTTGACGTTGTGCTCAAACACGCGGAGCAATTTGTACGCTGAGGCGCCAGTTGAGTTTACGTGAAGCACAATCGCAACAATTAGTAGCCGACAAGCTACTCATCGCTAAATTTGTTCTTGACAGACAACGCGTTTATTGATATCAATGATCTGAGACATTCATGCTTATCGAAAGCTATTTGATGCACCAACCTTTCTGTGACATAGTGGGAGAGCGGCTTAAAAAGGTTTACTTTTCAATCTTCAACTTGAAACCAGTTTTCTCACGGTCACAGTTATTTGAGCTTGCAAAAAGTCTGGCTAAGCTGTATTATCGAGGCAAAACTATTTGCTTGTATTCGTCGAAGATCAACAAAAGAATTCAGAAAGAGAAACGAACATGGCAACCTAAACAAACTTAATGATGAGAACAAAGGCCTACTAGATGGTGTACTAATGCTGTCTGAAGTAGTAAGCTCGATATTTACAAAAGAGATGATGCATCGTTATATCGGACCTCTTAAGATCCTCTAAAGTAAACGTCGGTGCAAGAAACTACCTTCCCGCAACAATGCCTTTGCACTCAACATATTATATGGGTATCAAAAGGTTAAATGATCCTCAAGACTCAAAACCTAATATGAGACCTAAAGCGCCCTAGCATATTTCTAAAGCATTCCTCCGCACTTAAAATTGCTAATACAGAAAGAACGGGAGACTAGAAAGAGCCCATTTTTACCGCTAAATTGGCTGTACAACTAAAGGATCTAGTACCTAAAAGACTGAGTGTATCAGGACACATAAGTATAGTGTGTGTCACACTAGCTGGTGCTGCTATTTTACGGTTCGTGTGGTGTTGTAAAAGAGGCAGAACATGGCCAACTACAATCCGTAACACATAAAGTAGGAAAATGTCAAGCTAGATAGTAATTGTGAAATATTATCTTAACAGGGAATGTACAAATGAAACTCAAACCGTTTAATTATTATCTGATAGTATGAGAGTTATATAAAAGTCTTTATAATCGAGACTAATACTAGCTTCAAAGTTGACGATGCAACTTACCCTGGTGTCAAGATTAAACCAAGATCAGAGACCTGAGCCTGTGCTTCTTCTTGGCAATAGCTACGACAGCTGAAAGCATTTTACATTATATCTGCGCCTGAGGCTTTAAACCTTTGCTCAAAACGGATGGAGCAGTATGCTAGCTTGCCTGGGATCATGCAAAACAGACTAAATGACATACTTGATTGGCCACGAAGGGATACGATCTTTAGTTGCACGTCCAAAGGCGCTCTCGGGCTAAAAAAAAGCTCTGATAGAGTACCTTCAAGTTGCGCATACGAAATCATCCGCGCTAACTACGCTAGCACCTAAGGTGGAAGAAACACTCAACCGTGGCCGCTCACAATGAGCGTGACGACTTTCAAAGGGAAGTAAGGACAGGATTACTTGCTCTAAGTCAGTGAGGTCTAAATGGCCATCATAAATGTTTTGTTGCGGACGGAGCGACAAACAGTAGCTCTGGCCATTTCGAAGCTTGGTGGGTGAAAGCGCGCATGTGCAATGCTTCAATTACTTGACGTTCTATACCCTGGGATGAGCTGAATTGTCAACCGACGCAAATTGTTTTTGCCACCCTGTAGCGCGTACCATGTGCGATCGCAATCTTTACAATTCGCCAGGGTAAAAAGGACATGGTGAACATTGCCCAGAAATTACAAACTTTCCTGATTAGGATGGCTGATATGTTGAGCTAACCAATATCAGAAATTTGTCTATTCGGCCAAACTGAGCACAGGCGTGGTCAGGACGGTATCATGCATGAAAATCTATGTGGGATGCACTAGCTTGTCAGGGCAATTTGCTTAAATGGTAGAGTGTACATTCAACTACTTTGTAAAGGTTGTGAAGTTCTTAATGAACACAAAGACGACACGATAACTGTGTCTAGATCGTCGGTTTCGCAAGGCGTTTCGTTGTGCTCATTAAGTAGTGCAGGGATCTGATATATATTATAATAGAGACATGACGATACGGTCGAAGACATGATCGGCAAAGAATCTATCCGTTGATAAACGCTCTACTGAAATGTCCGTGGCGGTAAAAAAGACAAGAGAAAACCCTTTCAGCTGGGAATGCCTTGAAACCACATCCTTGTATTCCTTTACCAGAAAAGGATCCTAAATCGATGAATCCTTCGTAATTGAAGATATGGCCACTCGTTAAATGCTCTTAGGTGATGTAATACCACCCTATTCGATCATTATGATACTTCTACTTCTTCTGTACTTCGAATGGCCACTGACTCAGCTAGGCGTACGCCAAGATGCTGACTTGGTTCCAAGACTTGATGCTGTGCTAAACGGGAGAATCCTTCCCAAAAATTTGTGTGACATCATAAATGTTTTCTCTCGTGGCGGCAAGGTTATAAAAAATATTGCTTTTCCACTCCATGCTGACATTTTATGTCAGAAAGCCAAACAGCAAGCAACGTATCATATACGCCTTCATAACGCAGCCGCCATCCAGGCACATGTCCCAATGGGCGAGATGCTTTCCCCATAATACTGCTGATGAAGAATTTTGATTTTATGATGCCAAAGTGATCTGTAAAAACCAGTCTTAAAGACAACTTTCACACTTCATTTCGTCAACGCGTTAAGTATTTACTCAGATTGTAAGAACTTGGATCTGCAGAAAGTGTGAGTGGGATGCTTGGCAAGTAGAGCTGCTCCGACACTTTAAGTTGCACAATGGTAAAAGCTTCTTATATTCGCAAAACAAACACTGCTTATACCCATCCTCATTTTCAGATGGGTTCGCTGCGCGTCTTGCCTCATCTGATAAAATAGGTACACGACGTAAAAAAAACGCGGCAAAAGGATTTAATTGCTCCGTTTTGGCGAGGGAATTTCGTACGGACAAAAGAACTTCAATCGGTTTATGACATTGATTCTTAATGTATATGTTTTCTTTCATCCATATTTGCGCAGCACGATGCACCATAGCTTATGGCCTGTAAATCAAGACTAACACCAAGCACATACAGCAATTGCAAAATTTGACATCACCGAACAGAAGTAAGAAGACTTTACGCATTTTCTGACCGGAAGCTATCCTTATTTAAAAAAGGGCGGCGTACTAAAGTTAAAATATTTGACTGTCAGCTTACTAAAGAAAAATATATTTGACTCTTTAATTAAAAGTTACATATCTTTCGAGAATTACGGTCGTGAAGGCCAAAAAGTGATCAATCGAAATGACACTTTTTGGGATGGCCTTTATTTACAAATTTTGTGAACTCTTACCTGCGCTGTGTGTATCGAACGTTCAACCAATAGGGAGGACAAGGATTGTAAATTCTAATTATCCATTCGACATTTGCTGACCCTATCTTCTCATTTTTGCGCCAGAACTACAAGCAATACACGGGGCTACAATAGAAAACCACATCGATCAAAGTCGACGACGGCGGTTGTTTAATTATCCTGCCGCTCGCAACACTCTTGATCCTGTCCGGAGCAGCACCTCCGAAACCGAGCTGCCCTCCACAACCAGCTGCGCCTTGACGGCCAAACCCACCAAACATGTTTCCATTTGGCGTGTCGATGCCCACCTGCTGGCCGAAGCCATTGTTGCCGTTTCTGTTGAAGCCATTGCCAATATTAGCACCACGACCGCCAAACATGCTGTTATCGAAAGTACCCATTTGATTCCCAACGCCGAAGCCACTCGTTGGCACACTATTGTCAGATCCACCGGCCACATTGCTTCCTATCCCACCATCTTGGGAAGCAGCTACTGGTGTTGGTGGGAATTGATTATCAGATGTGCCTGTATTTACTAGGCTTAACGGTACCGATGTAGTAGGTGCAGGGGTTGCCACTGGTCGTCCGGTCATTGTCGTCGGAGCGGGAGTCGCACCACTAGGCCCTGAAACACCCGATCCAACTGGTCCAGCACCAGAGGCTGTGACAACATTCTTGGATTAACCCACAACAGCAGTATTGGAGCTAGCAACCACCGAAGACGGACCGCCGATTGGGACTGGAATGTACTGTGGCACCGCCACGGGAACTGGAATGGCGATCTTCTTGATTTTCTTGATGACTTTCTTGATAGGTAGGTGGTGATTGTAGTGGTCCATTCTGCTCTCACTATTTTCAGTTGCTTGGTCATCAGCAGACCACGAAGGCCTGGTATACCTTGAACTTCCGTTGTGGCAACGAATACACTCAGTGTGAGAAAGGTAGCGAAAGCGGCGGCACTTTTTTTGGTCAATTGAAAACGATATGGTAAAAGCTAAAAGCCGTAGGAGAAGGTGGTGGAGTTGCCCGGTGATATTTCGGAAGTGAAGAACGAAATTCGGTTGATTGGCATCACCCGTCACGACATTCTGCGCTTGACACATAATACTGGCTTCATACAGAGCATCAATGGTTTCGATGTCCATCGCCTTGGGGCGGGGCGGGTGCCTCAACGTTATCGCGGCTGATCTCCGTAGAACGTTGAAGTAGGGCACGAAGCGTTGGCGTGCGCGTGGGTGCGCTTGCAGTCGGACGCTGCCGCAGATTGCGGGGGAGCACTGGCGTCAGCTGGTCGTGTATATTAACGTGTGTCGCTGTTGGGCTGCACATCTACCACAGAATTATTAGTGATTAGACTCCTTGTTGCGTTCTTCTCTTTCAGTCAGCATGCAGTAAAACATGTCTTTCACTTTCACCAAAGAAGTCTTTTGGATCAACCTTTCGTTGATGGGTAGCTCCTCTAATTACACAGTGGCTAGCGGCCACTTCAAAGCAATGCCGCCCACACTCTCAAATCCACAGCATACGTATGTGCTTTCAGAGAAATTGGTTTAATTATGCCGATTTTTGTCTTGAGCATGTTAGATTTTTCTACCGGTTTCGCCCAGTAGAGCTTAATTTCTTAAAAATGCTTTTCTTTCATTGCAGATGAATCAATGACCTTAAAAAAAAACCTGAAGTGGCGTATTAAAAATTCGCTATTTGCTTACCAAAAGGCCAAATGCAACTTTGATGCTGATTTGCGGTTAAATTGGCAATCGCAGTATAAAACAAAATCCATGACCGAGAAAATGGAGTCATAAAGCTTATTAGTGCTGATGTGAGCGTCATCTTCGACCACATCCATCTCTGCAACTTACACATTCCATAAGCTAAACTTTGCATCAAAAATGAGCACCAGAAAGTCACATTTACCAGAACTAGAGCACGACACTGTCGTTAAGTGACTTAGGCGATTGCAACACGTTTACTCCGTCACGACGATGCTCTCCAAGTAATGACTAGCCCTTGGCATCCTCTCCCTTTTTCGGATCTGTATGGGGCATACAATGACGTACCCTTTTTACAGCAATAAGCTGGTCAACGGCGGATCTATAGTAAAAATCACGTTGATGGTTGATAGATACGTAAGCCATGCATAGTGGTTTAGTGTGGGCAAAAATCGATAATTTCACGGCTATAACGGGTAGATATCGCTGTTTTTAGAAGTCGACCGAACGAAAAAATACTTTTTAGGCTGCAAGGTTCCGCAAAAGTTGTGTTTAAAGTGTAATTCGATATACATGTGCAAGGTTGATGCAATGTCGTGCCTCGTAAAGTTGACACAACAACACTTTGTTGCACTGACTGATCGATACGTACATTTTGTCATAAACGAATTGAGCAGCAACAAAACTCCATTTTGCCTTCAGCAATTAAATAAGTCAACTTACATTGACTAATCAGTAATGAGATCTTGATTTGCCAGCAAATAGAACAAGAGAAAAAATGCACTTGCATCTTCATTAATTGGTACAATAGTGATGTAGAGTGCCGCGTCAAACTACTTAGTTAGTCCCACTCGCCCCAGTCTTCCCCGAGTTTGCATCATCATTGTAAGTAACTGGCGTTGCCTCAAAATCCTTTGCCTCCAATATGGCATCAGTATTTGTATGTGGTAGTGACAATTATCATCATCGCCCCAGTCTAAAGATTCCTCCTCCGCAGCTTCATCCACCTCTTCTAGCTTTAAGTCGATCAAAGCACTAGTGGGCGACTCCTTTGAGATCGCTGGCGCAATCGGCGACGACAAATCTCCGACAAATCTTTTCGCTCGTCCAACTCAGTCCAGCTCTCGCCATCGCTGGATGGTGTCGGACCATTCATGGCAGCAATAGAAGCTGGCGCCTTGTCATCGTCCTTTTTCAATTCGTCATCTGGAAAGATAGGTTGGCCATCATCATCTTTGGCCTTAGGTGACTCCACATCCCAGCCAAACTCCTCATCATCATCCTTCAGAGCTACTTTATAACAGCACATCAGTAACAAATTTAATGTTCACAACTTGCCAACGCACCATGCTGGAGCAAATCAGCGCCGCGCTCCTCTTGTGCTGCCAGTAGTGAGGCCTTGTAGAGGTAGTGCATATAGAACTTGTCTGCAATTTCCACGAACGGCACCAGCTCTGCAAGCTTAGCTCCGACAACTGGATCGACTTCTCGGCATGAATGGCAAGTGTCCACTTTTCAAATGTCTCGACGTCGAGCCGCGGTTCAATGTATGTCTCCGAATCTTCCTGCTGCGCTAGTAGACGAAATTGTCGGGCACTGAGCTCGCCCTCACTAATTTCCTTGTACACGGTGTCTCCAGTCAGCGTCCCCAGAACTTCGTCAGCCGGATTGAGAAGCTTTGAGCCCATGGCTTAACATTTAATGACTGCAATTTGCTACTAACTGAGGTCAATCATCCTTGTACTGGAGTAAAGGAGCCCTGGATGAGCTGCTTACGGAGCTAAGAGAGTTAGTTACGTCAAACAAGAAAAAAAAATCTTGAGTAGTGTCAGTGCATCTTCCTCCTCGCCTTTCTACTCTGTAAGAGTCTGTGTTGACTCGATCGTATGATGGTCTTCATCGCAATTCTGATCTGCTTGACCTCCTCATTATCATCCGAGGATATTCTTACTGAGCTCAGCCACGTCTTCTTGCACAATACACTTGAATTTCAGCTAGTTCAGAGCTCCGCGTCGTCATGGCTTCTGCTGACTCGTCCTTTATCGCATTTACCACCGAGTAAAAGCTATTAAACGACATGGCGGTGCGTCCTTCCTACTCGTGATTGATGCTTCTCTTGACAATCTCTATTAAATACGATTTTGATGTTCAACGAGAGAATGTTTGTCGTGAAATCCCGCTGGTAAAAAAAATGTTATCAAACCTCTTAAACTCGCAACTGTGTTTGACAGACTCGTTCCGCAAGGTCAGCCAGCCATCCGAAAACTAGTTTTAAAATGGTCCTCACGATTGGCAAGCCAGCTCCAGAGTTTACAGCTGACGCTGTGATCGACGGCAAATTTAAAAAGATTTCGCTATCGGACTACAAAGGCCAGTATGTGGTGTTGTTCTTCTATCCCATGGACTTTACGTTTGTGTGCCCCACGGAGATCTGTGCCTTCAGTGACCACGTTGATGAGTTTAAAAAACTCAATACGCAGGTGATCGGCTGCTCTATCGATTCTAAGTTTACGCACTTGGCGTGGATTAATACGCCTCGTAAAAAGGGTGGCCTCGGCGACATGAATGTACCTCTTATCGCTGATGTTAAGAAGGACTTGTGCTCTAAGTACGAGGTGCTCGTGTCAGAGGGCGACAACGAGGGTGTGGCCTTCCGCGGCCTATTTATTATCGATAAGGAGGGCATTTTGCGTCAAATCACCATCAACGACTTGCCGATCGGCCGCAACGTGGATGAGGTGGTGCGTCTGATCGAGGCGTTTCAATTTCATGAGGAACACGGCGATGTGTGCCCTGCCAACTGGAAAAAGGGCGCTAAGGGCATGATCGCCAATCCTAAAGATTCGCTCAAGTATTTTGAGAACGTCGACGAGACTTCAAAAAAACGCAAGGTAATAAAGTAAGTCGCTAGGAATTGCCCGCAACTTCCAGCTATCTATGGAATTAGTAACTATAATTCAACTTACCAAAAAAGAATTTTTACACACAAAATATGTGCATGATGTATCCCGCGCTTTTTCATGACCGTCACTCTTGAAATTTGCGCAAAAAATCATTGACGTACGGGTGGGGTAAGGAATCTTACGGCGGTAGAAGTACAACGCGCGACTCGTATAGTCGCGGTGGAGGATCAGCTTGGGTATGTAGCTCTCAAGGTGCACGTGCTAATGCACAGCGCTATTGACCAAGCCGCGGCACGATGGAGGCAAAGCAGTACGCACTTAAGTAAGGTGACGAGCCGGACAAAAAGTTTGGCTTTTCTCTTCTTTCGGAGCTTCTTGAGCAGGAGAACGAGGCATTGAAGGACCACCAAGATGCCTCTGTGGATGAAGGAAGTCAGGCCAAGCTTGGATGGCTCCTTAATCTACGCACTTGTACGCTGCCTGACTTGGGGGACGGTAAGCACGAGGTCAGCGGTCTTGAACTGTATTTTCTGGAGCAAGATGGAAAGGCATTTAAGACGCACATTATCTATCAGCCTAACTTTTATGTTCGTCCCGAGGCAAACAGGTCGCAAGAAGTCATTGCCTAATGCCTGAAACAGTTCGAAGGTATTGCCGCCAAGGCGGAACGCGTGTTTTGTGAAGATTTGGACAAGGCTGACCATTCAAACGGTGAGAAGGCACTGTTTATTAGATTAAGTTTTGCCAAGGTCTCGGATCTGATGGCCGTGACGCGACAGCTAGCTCCGTTGGTTGCTAGAAATCAGGAGAGGTTGCAGACACGACAAGCCTATGAGATGCAGGGACAGGCGCGAGAGCAAGTGACTGAGAATAATCTTGTGCTTGGCGCAGATACAGACGGAAACAAAGGAGTAGCCACGGATGAGAATGAGAACTCGTTGTTGGAACTAAGAGAGTATGACGTACCGTACCCCATGCGGGGTGCTATTTATCTGGATATTCGAGTGTGTGCGTGGTATCACGTTGATTATGATTTAATGGACCCCCGGAAGTGGTACGACAGAAAGAATTGATAGACAAGGAGGCACCTGTGGTGTGTGCCTTTAATTTTGACTGTACCAAGGCGCCACTTAAGTTTTCAAAAGGACAAGTCGACCAAATTTATATGATACCATTTTGCAGACGGTGTTGTACAACAAGCTTTTTCAGGAGCTCAATTTTACTCACTTGCCTCGTGGTGTCGATGAGTACTTTCTTATCTTAATCGGTCAATTTATTCGCCGACGGGCAGAGTATCTACAATGCGAGCGAAAGTGGCTTGCAAAGAGTGACTCGGGGGATGAAGGACCATTGGATGAGGATGAGAAGCAATTCAGTCCTTTTGCAAAGTATTTCCAAGCGTTGATCTCGTCATAATTCTCGAGCAAATGCTGCGTTTGATTCCAGAGATTTTGACAATTAACATGGATTGGAATAGCTTTCCTGTATTTGCCGGCTCGCATCTCCTCATGGAATCACCTGCGCTCGAGTTAATCAAGTTTGTAGTTGCAGTATTTCAGCTAGAACCAAGCGTGGAGGCCTGAGTTGGTAAGATGAGACGCACATTGCTAAATTTACTGCGAACGGACGCATAATTTCGAAACCCATCTTTGTCGTCTACAGTGTAAGACGTGATCTGCTTCAAGTGCAACTTCTACCGCTCCGTTGACCTCTGTCGGGATCCACAGCTGTTCGAAGGAACCACTTCATCTCGTTTGAAGGGCGACGAGGAATTGTCAAATGAAGAAGGTTTTGAGACATGGCATTGCCCTCGTTGCTTTGCTCCGTATGACAAAAATGCGTTTGAGATGCGACTCGTAGATCTGGTGCAAGCGCAGTCTGTCGCCTACCAGCTGCAGGTACTATACTGCACCAAGTGTTGCCTGCCTGCCGAGCACAAGATGCGCGAGTATTGCCCGTGCTTAGGCACATGTGCATTGTTACCTGGAGTGCGGGAGTCACTCCAGGAAACAGTGCGGCTGCTGAAGCGCGTCGCACAGCAGCATGACTTTGAGTGGTTACTTGAGACCACCTAGCGCCTAGAGCGTGATAGTTAGAGATATAGATGAAATTTGACTAAATTATTTCCAAACTGACCTGAAAAGAATTGTTATTAGAAGTTTCGGAACTCTTTGAGCGTGCTTTTGAATAAGCGTGAATTTTATTAGTTACGCAGTTCAAGTCAATCAATGAGACTTGGTTATCGTACAAGGAAACGAGTTACAAGCTAAGACTAATCCACTTAATAGTCGCCGATTTGGGTTTCCCTTACACGTTCCCGATAGTGAAATGTCGCTTAGCTCGGGGATTGAGTCGTGTATTGGAAGAACTAAGAAGCTACAAGCAACGAATTTGTGCTCAAAATTAGTTCAGACAGGGAATTATATTGTCGATATAATAACGAGCTTAAGTGCTTGACACCCGACGTTGAAAGCGTTCCTTGTATCCTTTTCAACCACAAATCTTTGATATACATAGCAAACATAAGGACAGTGTCAATTCTTATAAAATGAAGGAGGGCCAGATTGAAGTAAGTGCTACTAAATTAATCTTTAACCATTCATATCCATAGTTCACAAAAACGCTCAAGCGCTCGTCATAATTTATCGCGCACTTTTCGAGGAATATGCCGCCTTGATATGGGCTTTAAATTGTTTATCACTTAGCGGTACCACCGATGATCCAAAGTTGTTGTCATCGTTTAACGCCTCGCGAGCGGCATCTGTGAGTTGATCCCACATGATCAAGTTTTGGTACTGACCATTATGACCGGTAAGCTGCAAATACGAAGACCGCAGGCCAAACTCAAAGTATTCAAATCGTAAAGACGTATTGGAAATTACGATTTGATTTTCTACCAGAAGTCTGGCAAAGTCGTTTGTGTCCAGTTCCGTTTCCGTGTTGTACTTAGTGTCGGACTTGGCCATGGAGACCGCCACTATTGCAGGAGCTTTCGATTTAAGATCGTCAATCCACACAATAACACTCTTCCAGTCGTGGCGTTGTATTGGGAACCCAAGCCAAAAGCGTTTTGGGAAATACCACGCGTACATGATAGCCGAGAGATTTTCGTACGGCTCTACCCGGCCGTAAACCTGAGATCCGTGACGAGCATACGTGCAGCCATCGTTTCCGTGTCTACCCTTTAGTCCGTCAGTAACCCTCCCAGCAGTATCTACGGCAGCATACGGAACACAGACGACCATCGATGTGTACAACAGCGGCTTATACTTGACGGCAGCTTTTTGAGCGATAGTCGTCGGCTTGGGCTGAGGAAAAGGCTGGATCACATCAGGGTCGACGGTTGCAGTAACACATCCAGATAGTGCAACGAGAAGCATTGTGACGAAAGCTCGTGCGTTCATTTTGACGTGAGAACGGTGCGAGTATGGGCTCGTGGTGAGCATTATCCGCAAATTTGATGTGGCGTTCAATCTCAAATCATCGAATGTACCTCAATTTAATATTTTTTCTCGAATATTTACCAAATTCTTGTAATTATTTTCTAATCACTCGTGCTTGTCACTAATCAGCTACCAGCTTCCTCTTCATTTTAGCTTTATTTGCATGTGTTTAGTAGAGTGAGTCTTAAGAGCAGCTCGACAAGCGGATGACGAGTTCTTTACTTAAATTTCTCGTAATTTATGCCTAGTTCGTATAAAAGCTAGCATTTCGCTGATTTATTATCTCAAGAATAACACCGTTACCGATACGTCATTTCAAGGATTTTTATAGGATATAATATGTCAATATGCTTATGCGTTCAGCTGACAAAAAGCATAGTCCAACCGCATAGTGCATATTAAGGTGTAGAATATATAATTTTTTGAGTACATTTTTCGTCTTCTGTGACCTGAATGGTCTGCTGTTAATATCGGTGCGGCACTAAAGAATGCCGTATTTGAGTTTCGTTTTCACACAAGAATAAGAATTGTCCTTTAGAGAGAGAATTGTGTGTACATGTTGAATTTTGCTCATTATGTAAAGATCTTCTTGCCCCCAAGAGATCGCAACAGTGGATTTGCTAGTGATGAACGGGTAAAGAAACACACAGACAATGAAAAATGGTTGCTCAAGTGAAAAGGGTCAGCAACGCAAGGAATCTTTATACAATAAAATCTCGCAGATTAGCTTGCATTTTGCTGTCGACTCATACGGTCGTGGGGGTAATGCAATCTTATATTATATACTGATAGGACTTTCCTTTGCGACCGTAATTTACACCGATGCTACAGAGACCTAAATACTGCTTCATAAGTTTTTTGGTTGATCGTGCAGTTCTGGGAGCGTACAACATTCTTTACATTTTTGTATTAGTAAGTGGAATGCACACATAGGGAGCAAAAGCTAATACTCAAATTTGTACGCCAAAGTGTGCTTTGCCCTGTCATAGCTGCAATCGCATCTATCTTCGTTTGATTTGAGCAATTCTCCAGCAGCAACATAAGAATAGCTTCGTACTTTGCCAAGACATCTAGTCCAGGCTTGGATATCTACAACATTTGCATCGGTTCAGGCAGCGATCAAATGAAAAGTACCCACGTTGTCAAATCACCCCGTTTCGAGCGAGAGCTTGTCGGTGCATTGTAAGACCAAGTCTTGGTGACACTGTGCATTCTGCGTCTGAGCAAGTGTTTATCCGACTTTGACCCAGTTCATTAAGCGATAGCTGAACGTATGTGACGCTACATCTAGCCACAATTTGAGGTGGAGCCCATCTGCGTCCACCTTTTGAATAAAAATTAAAGGTAAGTACTCAATTAAATTTTACGAGTAAAGAAGGGTTTACGGGTTTGTGACAGCTGTGAGCCATAACATGGTGTTGTACAGATTTGGAAAACCAAGATATCATTAATGCACAAAGCACGAAGGAAGTAGAATATATCAAAATGGGCGAAAACATTGAGATAAATCATTGATCCGTTGCCTCTGCAAACGATTTAACTGGGTTTTGAAATGTCCAAAATGCGCGGTGACAACAAGCGTAAGCCCGGCAAGCGTGTATCCAGTACCGCATCCGCATTACAGAAGAGCTCATCAAGTCGACACAATTTGCGTCGGCATTTTAAATTACCTGCAACCACTAAGTTGAGCCACACTGAATGCAAAGAATTAAATAACCTGCAAATGGATATTACCACAATCAGCGTAAAGGTGAGCCGCTTCTGTACAGCATCGATGAGTTTAAAGTTCCCCGTACTCTCGCTGCAAGCGATGCTGATGCGCAAGAGTCGTCTATGAATGCCATGGCGCCGGCTCATAATGCTTATGAATGACGGGTCAAGCACGGATTCACAACAAAACAAAGCATATACATATTTCAATTTAAAATTAGAGCAAACGGGCTGCAATTCACTACCAAGAACTCATCGTCGTGAAGGCTTAGATTTTGTCTACTCCACGAGCAATTTTTTGTTTATTCAGCCCAAGCGTAAAGTGCACAAAGTCCATCACGCTTGAAGGAATGTTTGGTGATTTCTCCTCAATTTTGAAGTGGAAATAATTCAATCATTACGAGAAGAAAACGTTAGTCATAATATTTTAATTGCATTGGGAAACGACTTGTGATAACAATGGCATTCAGCATCAATATATGCTAAGTGGAATCTTTTGACATTTACACACTCTTCCAAGGGTTTAGGGTTTAGGGCTGTGGACATGCCTGCAACTTACGCTTAGACAACAGCTTGTGTCGATGGCGCAAGACCATTGCAAGATAGTTGCATTCTCATAAGTGGATAGCCCTCAGAAGATTGATGACACGTGTAACAAAGAAAGATAATATCAGACGGAAGTGAGCACTGTGTCACTTGATATGCTATAATGCACTGCTATTGGCCAAGTATGGTAGTGCTGCCATTTCGCTCAACCATTCTATTTTGCTGACTTTTGCGATAGCTACATTCAAAACTTTATTATTATGTGGCCTTAGTTGTAAACGTTTTCCTCTGTGACAAACATCAAGTCGATCCGAGTCGTTTCTTCCAAATATGCTTCCTTTGGAGCACTATTTAGCAAAGAGCTAAATGACCTTGTCAACATGAATATACCCTCTAGCTTCGAGAATGCTTAATGCATTTGTGACTTAAAGTGATCGCAAAGTGCATTGAATAAGGTTATCTTTCAGAAACTCGTCGAGAATTATATCAAAAGGTGCGCTTAGGGGCGATGTATCGACGTCAACGCTCTTATTTTCGATTTCACCTTTGTCTCTATGTGGAAGACATTTTTTTCGCGGCGAAGACAAAGACAAAAAAAATTACTTAATTTAAGTACAAAAGAACGCGTTAAAGTTGCTGAGACCGACAAAACATATTTCGAAAATGGAGATCGACTACGACTCAACAGCTGAAGCATCAAATATCCAAGAGACATGATGACGAACGTGAAGTCTGTATACAGCTTGTGTGTAGCTAGAGTCAAATCGTTTAAGTCGCATTCGTTATAAATGGATGTAGAACGAAAGACACTTTGGCCGAGATCGTATTACTTTTGAAATAAATGCATACTGGACATCTCAACAAGCACGTGATCGGACATCGCATTTGTGGTCACGCAGAAAAATTTAAAGGACACATTGCAATCGTCGGGTCTACTCACTTCGGCTTTTGACAACTTAGCTCGAAAAACTAAAAACTTGCTGGATTCTATGGTTATGAGAAGCGAAGCCTTTTCTGCTGCCACGCAGCCAAACCGCATCATGGTTTTCGAGCACTCTGAGAAAAGTCTATGCTTAAGATCTCATATTGACAAGACACGGCGGTAAAGTAAGGCTTTACTTTTGAGAGGAAGAAAAACTTGAGCAAATTGATTTAACTTTTTTTGGTAGAGTTGACCGCTAAGAAAGCCTTAATCACGGATGATGACTGTGGCAAAAAAGGTGCTTTCTTGTACCAAAAAAAACGTAGTAGCGGTGGAGAGCTTACTGCTCGCACACATGCACAAAAATGTTAGAGCCTACCAAAATTTTGAAGTTGTCATCAATCAAAGTAGACTATTTTATGCGCTCAGCTACTAGAGCAATCAAAATAAGTCATTTAGATTTGACTGCCAAATGGGACAATTTCAGACGCTCCTAAGGTTGGAAAAGACATGGCTTTGAGATTTAAGGATATCGACAGCCTAAGCTCATTTTGGTCCTTTGTATACTAATATTGGTCATGCCGTGGATAAGAGTGAGCTCTATACCAATTGGTGGGAAAAGATCGCAGATAGCCAGTTGCTCAATATCAAGCAGCAAGCTTTTAATAACTAATGTTATCTACCCTGTTATTTTGATAAGAAAAAGCTTATATAGGTATACTACACCCGAGGCAAAAATGGGAGATGTTAAAGGTGCTAATATCTCCTTTAAATTGACTCAACGACGTCGTCAAAAAACTTCCTTGCTAAATTGTGAATTTCGCTTAAGACACCTTTGGGTGACTTAGCTCCAAAAGTGAGTCAACAGAAGCAGGCATTAAGCTCGGAATGCTGTCAACATAGATCTGCACGGCACAGTGGGTAGCCTCGGACCACTGGTGGAGGGTTACATACTCCGCTAAAGGAGAATTAAGATGCAATCCAAAAACGATACCTAGGTGTCCGAAGTATGAGAGGGTCTCTCACGAAACCGCAAATCACGCCAATTTTTGGTAAGATTTGTGTTTATAATGCACCCTCTTTTTTTCTGATGCGTATTGTTGATGACCTCATTACGAGGACACTTCGGGGCAGGTCTTGATCCCTAAACTTTCATGCGTGAGATCTATCGTATTGCTGGTGAGTCTAAGGACAATTTAAATAATGCCTAGAGCTAACGTTCGGGTGCTGAAGCCGTTCAGACAGCGTCGTTCTTTATTTTGGGCTTCTTGTTGCCTTTGCGGGCAAAACAATAGGGGAGCATTTGCCGAAGCCTTTGCTTTGCTCCCATTGTTCATACCACCTAAAGGCGAAAGTTAAGTAGACCACCGATCGAAATTGACAAGGAAGCACGCAGTAGGTGCTCCCAGGCCTCCCTCGCCACTCGCGTGAAAAGACAGCCTTTGGTGCCGATTTAGCTAGGTCTATTCTAATACAATCATCTTCAGATACCCAAGCAACTTCTCCGGCGCTGGCTTGGTTTTGAATGAATGATCGAAACGAGTGGCAGATTAGTGCGATGGCCAAACAACATCTCTTAAGAAAGTCGAAACGTAATGTACTTTATTCATCTTTTGTCCGACAACAAGTCTTGGTAGAGGTAGGATCGTCAAATAAGTCCGAGCTTTTGTGTTAAAAGGCTGTTCTTTCGCTTAAAGGATGCAAAAAGGATTAACATCTTCTAGAAACCCGACTGCTATGCAAATCGGCTTGAATACCAAAGTAATTAAATAATTTCAAGAGGGACAATGTTCTTGTGGTAGCAAATTTGGTCGCTTATAAAAGTGACACGATGGTAGAAACAGTGTTGCCGATATCCTTTTTTTAGACGCAATGTGCACGATCTGACGCAACGTCTACACTTGATAAGCGGCTCACATTCTTTAGTCTCAAACGTTTTTACTATGTAGTTGTATGTAATTTAAGGATCGATAAATCAAAAAGGGTTTTATCTTTATTGACTGACAAGATAAGCAACACTTAAAGGGTTTGCACTGTAAAGCAAAGGTGTTGTATAAAAAATATGAGCCTTTTGTGATGTGGCGCTATTTTCCAACTTCAATTTTGTTTATGACCACTTGATTGGCTTCAGATGTCTACTCGAGGCTGTTGAGCTCCAGTGACAGGTGCAACGGGTACCTTGTAGGGGATTAGGGGCCTCTTGACCGCATGATGACATACGGTAGCTCTGAACCCGTTTTTGTAATCGACAAGTAAGCTCCGCACACCTGCCCTGGCATTTAGCTTGAGACGAGACATCTCTGCGCCTGTAATCTTAGCTCGTGCGAACTACTTTGTGTTCTTACCAATGTCATAAGAGGTGTTTCTTCGAAACAGCCAAACTTGGGTAATTTCAAGAGTGTTAGGTGTACAAACACCATCATCTACGTTAGCTTTTGCAGTACTACGTATTTTATTTAACCAGAAAGTTGTTCGGTGCTATAAGCATACGCGCAGCCGCTTTTGCATCGCAATGAAGTAGCAACTTTTATCGCGGTAAGTATATTAACACGTGAGAAGTAAAGCGTGGGGTGTGGGATAAGCTCTGTGCCAGCTAGGTGATAGCCTTCCAAAGCTTCTTGGTCCGAATCTCAAAGGGAAAGGTGACGTTTGTCAGGGCGGCGACTTTAGTAGTATCTAGTAATGCCAACAACGTCGGTTCTTGGGAAACCTTAGGTATGTACGATTGGCTCTCTTTTGAACGCATCAATGTCTATCATTTCGTTGTTGTCTATAGTGTTGGCATTAACGTTTAAATGGCGGCTTTTTTTTCAGAGTATCTGTGTGAATTCTCTTATTTTCCTGGTAAAGCTGTACCTACTGGTGAACTTACTCTAACATCGGACCCTATTTGATCTTCTTCACCGCCTTGGCAAGTAAAGCTCCAGGTAGGTTTTCGCTGGCGTGGTCGTGACGCTTGAAAGAAAATTAGTCGACGAAGAGTTGAAAAGCGCATGAGGCAACATCGAACAATTAAATGTTTGTGATCATCCCGTTCTGGCGGAAGTGTAGGCTTCTGCATTTAATCTTAGCCATTGCTTCAGTTTGGTTGGGAATTAACTTTGTTGTCGCTGCTGAAGACACAGAAGCCACATTTGCTACAGGCACAGCCTTCGACGAAAGGGCAGGGACAGGCGCACTTTTCTTATTTCTGTGCTGGGTTATCGCAGATTGACCACGCCATGAGATAACCTTCTTAGCTGCCAGATCGGTCATCCCTCAGGTAATCAGGCCTACATTTTCGATATAGAACGATAATCGATGCATACAATTTATCCCTCTGCTACTGGATGTCGAAGAAAATATAGTGGAGGAAAGTGTTACGGGCCTCATATACAGCCGGGCCGTTATATCTTAAATAAGGCTTCCCGGTCAATGAATGCTGCAAACATTGGTGACACCTGGAGCACAACTCAATGGGAATAAAGTCAATCATGCATTTTCAAAGGTTGAGATATATGTAAAAGGGGAAAAGTGCTATAATCGCGCAGCGCATATTGTCATATAACAAATATAGTTGGGAGGCGTAAAACCGTTTACGTTATCCATTGGGAGCAACAATTCCTGTGCAAACAAGTGTAGGCGCTTGAGAGCCGATATCGTCGGTCAGTTCGCAAATTTATCATGGCGACCTCACACCCTCGATGGCCTTGAGGGAAAAAGATAATCTGTTCTCATAGTGATGTATGGAGACCTAGCTTCCGAAACCCACGCGCTAGGACCAAGCTGTCTCTATCGCGGGATGGTGGTAGCAATCCGACCCATATTGGGACCGGGTTCCGTACCCCTCATCACACTATGGGGCTTTTTCGGTCAGTGGGGCGTCCCCCACCCAACCCCTTTATTACCCGATCGGGCGCGAGTTGGTAGGGCAATCACACACTCGGGTGTGATGGCTCGTCCACTTTAGTGACCTAACTCCGGCTGCCTTAATTCGGATACTATGAGTATCGAACCAGGTACCACCCGGTCCTGGGTTGAACGGCTCGAGCCACAGGATCGATAGTGATGTATGGACTAAACTGCTGTGTCAACCGCTAAGTATTTCAACACAAGAGGTCAATTTGTATCGGAAAGGTACTATAGGGATGTGCTAGATCGAATTATAAATGTGTTAAAGCAATAGCAATTCACATAGGCAAAATAATAAAAAGCAGCTTTTCAAGTCTAAATTTCAAAAAACCCGTTACACATCAAAAGTAAACATGTTGAATAGACGCGACTTCGAAGGTTAATGATTGCCACGATCGGTGGTCGGTCGGCTGAAAGCAGAAAGAGCTCGAAACGAATCGATCGGCAAAAGATCTGGCTTCGCTACGATGATCCAATACGTAGACAAGAAAGCTGCGTAAATGGCTTGCATCAATCTTAAGACAAGATCAAGTTAGTCGACCAAAGTGCTCTCGCCGGTAAGCCGATCTCCTTGGTGATTTAAGCAATTTTATAGTACTATTGCAGGGCACGATACGATCGGATGAACGGGATTCAATCAGCTAGACAGCAACACTAAACATGCCCGGTCATTTGAAAGAATGATCTTACTGAGTGCGACGGTGAAGTGCTACATATCGCACGGCGGACTTGATTTGCATTCGCTCTAAAAGCGGCTTTCTAGTCATCTTCCAGAGATTATCTATAAGAACGGGCTTATAATCAGTTTTTTGTGTACTACATACATATTGATGTTATAGTAGCAGAGTGTGCTTTTGCTGTACGGCGCGACCACCTCCGATCAACATCACCTCCTTCCTAAAGCTGTCAAGCATCAGAAGGAATAGCACACCTACGCAAGCAAAAAATGATATACATAGCAGATCTAGCTGGTTACGTGACAGGCGTACCGCTTATAGAGCTCGAAATGACGCGAGCTACCGCCTATGCCCCTCAATGACGAAACTATCTGACCTATTTTGAGCCATTACAGACGAAGATCAGCTTCGCCGATGGATACACATAGTAAGTAAGACCTCAACAGCACCTCGATTATATAGATACTCCCACCGTTGGTCAGAAGTCCGCGGCGCAGTGTATGATCGAAGCTTCGCGAATTCTACGAGAGCCGCTCCGCCACCACGCGTTTTGAATTTTAAGGTGACTAGTTTTTTACCAGGATTCCCTCAAGGACAAAGAAATTCAAGTCATGTTAATATGAAAGGCAAATGCATTATTCGATACAGAATCGCAGACGACGCCACTGAATTAAACAGTATCGACTCATTGACCGAATTCTTGGTGAAGCTCTGTCGATAGGAAAAGGAGCGAGGTCGTCGGTAAGATTATTCTTCCTTCTCTCATTGAGGATGTAGCACCTTGGAAGCAGAAAAAAACGTGGCATAAATGATAGAAGCTCTCAGGCGAAACCTCATCAATTATTGCTCCGCGTATAATCATATATATAATTCTTAGAAAAGATCACAAATGAGCTAGAGACCAAATTTGAAGCAGCAAGTTAAAAGCCGATTTATTACACGACGAGAAGAAGTTTTTTAGCGATGTACGAGCATTACTCAATTCGTACCAGCTTCTAAACCAAGCCACGAAAAAATGAATGCAAGGAGCTGTAGCGCAAATTCTAGCTTTTGTTTTGTGCTTTGATAGAATTTACCGCCAGGCAATGTTTGTGAGAAGAGAAACAGATCCGACAAGTTGCCGTTGAAATATCAACGCCTTCTCTATGTTGTTCCAACTGCCGGTAATGATTGGACCTGTAGAATTAATCAAGATTACCGCAGTCTTACCGATTGGGCTTATTATCCTTTGACTCCGGCGCTTAAAATAGTCAGCTGATATAAAATGTGAGATGCCGTCAAGGGAAAGTTCTCTTTAGATCAAAAAAAATACAACAGCCAAAGCCTGGCCCGGTCGTGCCCGCCTTCAGGAGCAATATATGGCCCATGGTAACTGCTACACTCAAAAAGCATAAGCGTCTACAATTTAGTGGTATTTAGTGAGAACAATCTGCGTGGATCTATGCCGCGGCTGCGAGACAGAGTAATCCGTCTATAAGAAACGGTAAAACGAAATGGATCAAGTCGGATCAAGAGCGTCAGTTACGAGCCCGAATTATGCTGTACAGGCTGCACATGATGTCTTATTGCGACTCACACCATCACGACAATCGCAACTTTCAGCCATGAGGTCTCCGGTGCGAACTCAGATGGTACGTGACTAACCACGCACCACCAAAGAGTCATCGGCGTCGCGGTGTCAATTTATGGTGTCTGGTTTGTATAGATTAAAAGACCTCTCCCACAGAGATAAGTGACAGATGCACTTTGATTGAAAGCACTTTAATTGAAAGCACTTCCAAAAGGGTCAGAATTAGCTAATTTTGAGCTCGAAGCCGTTGTGGCCTTGGCTTAACGAAAAAACAGAAATACCTCAAGCGCGATGTTTCTAAAAAAAAAAGGAATATCTCTCGCGACCCTCCGTTTGGACAAAGATACTCGGATGAACCTAATATTACATCCTAGCCCAGATATTTTTAGAAATTTCAATGATTTAACACCTTTTTAAATTTAGGATTACTCAGATGTGGTCAGCCATCTAATTCCTACCAGGTAGAGAAGTGAAGCGGGAAGTATCACATCACAAGGCACTAACCATTGCAATCAGAGCTGTGTGAGCTCATTGATTCCTAATTCTTTGAATGTATAGATAGTGGCGTGGTGTGAGAGTCGAAATTTCCGCACCTCTGAATTCAAGATGGAGAAAAGTGTATAGCAGGATTAAACGTATACCTGTGCGAGCAGCTGAACAGACTCAGCGGAGGTGACGATTTGCCGTATAGCAATAAAGCGGACGACTACAAAACGTTACTGCTTTTAGACGGGACAGAAATGATTTCGTTATGTTGACCATTATATTGGTGGTACCGAACACATACAACAAGGTATCCTGCATCTTTCTTACGAGGGGCTTAAGAACATCAAGGAACAGGTCGAGCTTGCGAAAAGATCAATGCACATACGTTCCGTGTGGAAATGTACATCGGTATGTTTGGGGATGTGTGGACTGTGTGACAAAGAAAGCGCGTTCAGTGCTCCCATCAAGAGCACCGAATAAGCTTACACTCTTTAGTACATTTAGTTGAGCCTTATATCCCTCAACAACAAAAAGAATTTACAGCCTTGCTATGGGCAATCCCAGCACAGGGTATGAAGTGGTAAAGGCGATTGGATCAATAAATGGCCACCCAAATGCCGAAAGCTGTAAGAAAAAAGAACTTTATGTCAGAGCGGACGTAGCAACACCATTCCATCAAGAATCAGCTTAGCAAATAATCACATTTTGGAAAGAGACAGTGCACTATGATGGCGCACCAACCTAGAGCCATCAAAACCGACGAGCAAATGGTCCACTGCAAATAAAATCTACGAATATAAAGGTGTCTAAATCACAATGTTGCCCTCAGTTTTGCACTAGAAATGTTCATTTGGTACGCTTGATCTTTTTTGAAAGTGGTGTTTTAATTTGGGAGTAGGCGGTGAGATTGCGATCCTCGCAATATCCTTGACATCCTCTTCAAGACGAGTACCGAGAGAGTGAGCTCAGTCGAGTGGAATAGGTTGGAATTATCAAAGATGGCTAAATAAAGAGGAAATAGAAAGAATTCTAAAGACATGTGGATAGCTATAATTAATTTTCGATGACTTGGTAGGAGTGTGAATAGGTTGAAGATCTACTAATTGAGCAATTCGAAACATTCATTCGGTGAGATACATGAATCTACATGATGCAGATTCCGGCGAGATGGGCCAAAAAAGATGACGATATGTGATCGTCAAGACATTTCAGAAACTTCTACAGCTCAATGCTGGAATTAATTTTGTAATCGAAATTTCAGCATTACCTTGCCACAAAAGATTAAGCAAAAACAGATCAAGAAGAATGTTCGAGTCGCAATGCTGACGGATCATACCGACTTCAGTGAGTTAGAGAAAGTTTTCCAAGCGTTTTTTTTCTCGGAAACGACACTGAGCTCGATAATTTATAGAAGGTAAAGTTATAGCTTAATCGTCGCTCTTTTATATCGATCATAGATTTGATGATTAGAATGATTATATGCGCAATCTTAAAATTCAAATTTAGCTCCGAGCACAACCATCCACCATGCGACCTTCCTAAAAATTTCACAAATCGCAGATCATTTTCTAAAACTTTGTAATAATATCAATATTGAGAAAAAAATTTTTAGGAGCAGAGTACTTTTCCGATCAAATGGCACTCCCACGACGGTCGACCAGCGGCTCCTGCGTTACAAGAAATCAATGGAGCTGAGCTTTATGAAATACAAAACGATCAAGTGAGAGAAAGTTACCAAAGCCCAAGTTGGTAGTCAACCAAGGGCTTTCGCGCTACAAAACATTAATCAAACAGGTGTCCTACATGGTGTGAGACAGCTTCTCGGTTGAACATATGGCAGTCGAACGAGCAAAAAACCGTCGAAAGGAAGGTCATGTGCGCAAAAGCATCCCCCTCGGCTTAAACTTTTGCGTAGAAGTGGCCACAAACAAGTGGCACATCATTTACAATTTGATAAGGCTATGCGACGCCACCGTCTCGGCGCAAAGTCCACGGAAAAGCCGTGGTCTTCTTTGGTAGCACTGTTTTAGGTGCTATTAATCGGGCTGAGAGCTGCCATCAAACGCTGATTTGACCGAAAATTTTTCCGCTATAAGCAGTCACTACTTCTCCGAAAAATTAAAAAATGTTCAAGTCCCAAGTGTTGCGTCCGCTCTGCGACTTTTTGCTACTTTTTTTTGACAATGTGCTCATGCACACTTACTCTAAAGATTATATTGGTGCAATAGCAGTAGCTCAGGAAGGTCTGTCAAAGTGAACGCAAGAACCTTTTGTGCGCCAACTATAAGAACTCCGTATTCGGAGCACCGGAGCTTTCGCTTGGCTGCTATGTGTATGTACTGATCTGACTTTTATCTGAGCATTGCGTCACTACATTGGGCTAGTAAATAATTGCAGTGTCCTCTAGATCAATTGTACACTTAACAACAGCGGGCCGACTTTGTGTCAAAATTGTTGGCACGACAAGTCGAAGCAGAGAATGAATCAGTACCCGAGAAAGATGCGCTAATTTCAAATGCTTAAGTCCCTCATACTGCAAGCGTCCCTTTCGAAGAGCTTCTCGCGCAAGCAAATTATTCGCCCCATGTACTCCACCGGCAAAGTCACCACTTCTCTCGCTCAATGACCCAAGAACTGACTTGCCTTGAGCTGAGGAGCGCACTCTTGATTACGAGAACCAACCAATGTGCCACCTTCCATGGATCTTGATCGATTAAAGTAAAAGTTTCAATGACGGGGCGGTTCTCCGATCGAGGAGGCGTGGGACAGTGCCCCGGATATAATTTACTGTTTGACGTTGCTGTTTATACCGACCGGGCAATAATTTCGACGACCGTCTGCAATCGGGCGCACGACCCCCCCCCCCCATTCACTATTTGCCGGCGAACCCGACGACGTCACTTTTCTTTTTTAGAGTCATGATTGTCATCGATGATGTCGAGTCGGCTTTGCTTGTCGCTGAGCTCTTAAGCTTTCTTCGCGCGAACGTCAAAATTGATCAAAGTCACTATTGGTTTTTGTATTGGTTTTTGCACGGTTGATTCCGCCAAAAACTGAGTTATATATAAAGCTACTGCCATGTTCTTAACGCCAGATATTGTAAACAGTCATACCTGAAAAGTTCTGCCTGCTCCTTGAGGTGTGGGACCCTGTCGCACTTGGTAGTTTGGCGGTCTAGCCACTCTTACCTCTGACATAATTATCCCGCTTTTTTATGCAAGAAAGATCAATCAATTTGGTACATTTGTTTGTCTCCAAGCAACGACTAGGCACTACCATTGGAGTTGTTTAGGAGCAGCTCAATGATACATCTCTTTTCTCACGCATTTTCTTCTGAGTTCGATTTCTTGCTTGGTATTTTACAACTCAAAGCACTTTAGGAGATCGAAGCAACATGTCAACACGTTCATGAGCACTTTTTTCGATAGTTTTCTCAAAATAAAATTAGGGGATACAACCGCTATTGTTGCAAGCTCTAACTTTTCTTGTAATTGAATCTCTGTGCTAGGAACCCAGAGGAATGACCTCTGCGAGGGTTGGCTTGAGCAGCACAGCATCCTATAAATTCTTCGGGTGTACAAGGCTGACAATACATTGAACATTAAGCACGCAATCACAGTTGGTAGAAAGCCCTGTAGCTAAAAAGCACAACAAAGCTTTATGGTGATTATAAGAATGGCAAGGCAATCGCAAAGGATAATGACTACGGCAGCCGCAGTAGCCATTTATGAGGCACAAGTTTCAGCTGGAGTGTCCTCAACATATCTGAGCCATGAGCAAAGACTCCTCATTGTGATTGACTAGCTCTCTGATTACTATTCTTTGAATTGCGCAAGAGGCGCATCATCTCGACCCCCTTTCAAGTCTCCTAAGTGTGTATACATTAAAAGGGACCGTCGCGAATTTCGTAAATATGGCAAATACAAATCCATCGATAATTTATTCCGCACTTTCACGCAGAACTTGAGCCAGACTTGAGTCATAAAATTTAAGGGAGCAGCCTCAAATGGAGCTCAACATGAGCAACGGATGAGCAGTGTGTCCGAAAGGTTCTAAAATAGCAGTCGCAGCATCTGGGTAGCCGCGTGATGTGTGCACGAACTTGTAAAATATGTAGAAGCGCATTGTCGCTCGTCTGGGAATCATTGATTACATATCGCGAGGGCGTAGAGCTTCGAATTCGGCCTTTGATAGAAATGGTTTGGGGAGTCAGCTTTCTATAAATTGGAGGAATTTAGTAGAAAGGCTAAACTTCCATCAAAACCAGAAAACAATTTAGGTAAAATTTGCACGGAACCACTCTCTACCTCTTGATACAATTGATTTATGTGCAAAAACGGCATGTCGTGAATGTTTACAGCAACGTGGTACAACAACTAGCACATACTTTACCGACCACACATCATAAGAGCTAAGACACAGTCTTCTAAGACGACTTTAAGGACATTACTGGCGTCAAACCGACATTTATCGAAAACCACATGTACGTGTACCATATGGCAACATTAAAGTGCCGGAAGATCAAAATATCAACAGCATAAACATGCCGACCTCTCCGTTAGAATTTTTCCGTTGGATTTGAAGCGTGTCAGACGGCTATTCTTGCCGAAAAGTCAGTCAACGACGGTTGGTATGCTTACTGGGAGGATTGCGCAGCTGATGAAAAATCCAATCGACGTGAAAATATCCAGAAAATGATTAAAAAGAGGGAGCGGAGCTTGAATTGCTTCCCCCCCCGCCTCTGCACCGGTGCATACAATTTTCAAGTCATTTGGCACTCTCTTTCATCAAGGCACAACAAGCGTTCGACAGATAGACAGTCGCACGGCACCAGGTCCAGACAGCATTCCCCTCTCTGTGGACCAGGGCACATCGCGACAGAAGCACAGGCGACATGGGACTCCAGACACTTGGCGTGATTCTCGCACTGCTCTGTGTGACGACGTCGGTGCTCGTCGCCGCCAACGACATGGCCACTAACAGCACCGTCGACGCCACGGCCAGCAAGAATGAGACCGTGTCCCAGCTGCTGGCCGACGTCCAGACTGCTGTGGCCGACAATCCGGCGCTTGCCAACATGTTTGACATCCCTGATGCTAGTCAAATGAGCGAAAAGGAGCTCACGACGTATCTCCAAGACCTCCTCGATGTCAGTCTGAGTGCCGATAGTTCCGGCTCTACCAGTACCGAGTCTCCGGAGGACCAAGCAACAACCCCCCCGGCGGCCGACTCGACCCCGTCCAGTGCCACGAGTCCTACCGTTTTCGCGATCTCTGCCGTCTGTATAGTGGCCGCGCTCGGCGCCATTTGGTAGGCACGCCACACGACACAAGGGGCAGGACACAACAGCGCAAGCAATTGAGCGATTACGCGCGAATAGCAATCAGTGATCTCAGTCTGATATATTTTATTCATCGACACTCTATAGCCACGACGGGTCACTGGAAATCAAGAGTGCAGGTAGCAACACGTGCTCTTGAATCAGGGGCAACAATCGTATGGAAGAGAAAGCTTTGAGCTATTCTCCGTACGGCAGACAGGCTGTGCAAGAAAAGTTAACATCCTAATAAAGAGCATACATTGAATCTGATGTTTTGCAGCAAAAGGAAGGCGGTTGGAACCGGGCACTTCATTTCGACATTTGACATGAAAGCAAAAATATGAGAGAGCTTTGCAAGCGCATAGTGGTGGAGGAATCCGTGGTGACTGTCGAATGTTGAAATCTCTGAGTCGTGCTTGCGTTTTCATGCTTTCGAGATGAATAGAGCTATACTATCGAATGGCATGAAGGGAGAGAAAAATGATGCCAGATACGGTGGAATTGAGCTTATTTGGCGAGGGGGAAAGAACTATGAAACAAGAACACAAAGAGCAAAAGTGTTGAGCGTCGAAGGACATAGAGGCGATCGCGGTGTGATCAACAATATACTGGACCATTCGGAAGCGCCAAGGGCTTACCTGCGCGCAAGCAAGTGAATCACTCGCGTAAAACTTAGACTGAACAATACATCAGGTTTTGAATCGACACATTAATCTCAAATTCAATTGTTATTATCATGATAGCTAATTGCGTTTTTTTGCTGGAAAAGCCTGACATTTGGCATTTGCAAGATATAGCTCTTGTGCGTATGTTCCTAGACTAAACTGTCAAATTATGAGTCTAAAAAATGTTAGAGGACTTTGAATACACCACTGACGATTGCTACAGCACAAGAGATGAGCCGATACAAAAGAAGTAAACCGCATGGAAGTACTGAACTGCAAGCTAATCGACGCAACACGTGTACATTAGCGTATAGTTTGTACGACTACATTGTAATGGAGTGGCTTGCAATATTCGCGAGGCCCTGATCACGTACTGCACTTTGGGCTGACGACTAACGAGGGGACTATGGCTTGTGGAAGCGCCGACGGAGCTAGTCACACTCTTTTTATATCTCGTGACTCAACGCTTGTTGATGTTTTTGGATCCATCAAGGCCAGACATACGGCAGAAAGGTGCACTGTGCAAATTTGTAGGACGGTGCACCTGGGTTCATAACCGATCGAATAGGCTATGTATAACCGTTGTGCCGTGCGTAGGTAAAAACTCTCTCATTTTTTGTGGTTTAATCTTCCAATAGCAGGTGGACGCTATAGATTGTGATAAAAGCTGAACTGCGGGCCGACGTCGCTTTCTGGAAACGTAGCGTACAGTGTTTTGTGGACCAAAAGAATTGCCTCTAGAAACTGTTTGAGCCTGTTCAAAAATCTTATTCCCTGCTAATCCTATGATAGACATGGCTTGCTATTATAAAGCCTCTTCTGGAGCGCGTTTCTATGAGTAGGCACTTGCGACGTACAACATCTAACCGTCCCTTTATTTTTTTACTTAACCGGCAATTAAGTCTTCTTATCTGACTAGTGGATCACGGAGGATGTAATACGTGTTTGAATCGTGAATGATCCAGTGCGTAATTGAATCATTGTTGATCCAATACGGGAGTAGATGACGGAGGCTTCATGCGTAGATTGATCATAGTTGGCCTGATATGTATGCACATCATGGATGACCTGATCTTGATTACCGCGTAGCTAATCGTTCGGTACCCTATGACCGCGCTCCTTTTGTAATTAAGTAATTTAGATAGTTCGGATCATCGGTGGTCCAATGAATGAACCTTTTCACAAAACCGCTATTTGCCGATCTTGCCGGTTGTTCCCACACATGTTGTGTATCAGTCTAAGGGCGGTATAGTCTTCGTTGGAGCCTGACCTCAAGCAGGCATCATTATTTGCACTTCTTAGTGTCACCTTCACTATGACCTGGCAGTAAAGCACCTGATAGCTAAGTTGAACAACGCGGCGGAGGACCAGCGTGTTATAAGGGATCTTCGAAATCACGCGCAATATTAACTTTTTGTAGTACGCAGACGTTGCTAAGATTTTTTTTCGTGCTTACTTCTCTTTAGATCACAGTGGTTTCCATTGCAGTCCATTTTCTTCTGCTCGTCTCTGATTGCCAATTAAACTCCTAAGATCAAATCCTGTAGTGGTAGGGATACCCTTGCGTTCTGTTTTAATAAAGAATGTGAAATTCTCTTCACTTGAAGTCACCGTAAGGTGCCACTTTACCGGTTCGCAGTTTTAGATCGTAGCGAACCTCCACAGGACAGAGAGGTGATAAAAGAGAATCCGTGCCATCAGAATTTTAAAGATAGTCATATGCTCCGCCAAAAAAGCATTTGCTACGTCTCTAAGACCAGCCATTTATCAGCCAATCTCGTATGCATATTGGATCGTCCTGATCGGATCATTCTACAGCCTTACCGTGTTTTGCAGGATGCAAACCAAATCGGTACGTGCTAGATTTGATTTCTTCATACCTTGACTTCTGTTATCGTTCGCAGAAATATGTGTGACTTCGGCTTCCAATTAGCCCAAAGGCTTAAGGAAACGCCTTGTAAATGCTCTTTTGCGGCAGAGCTGTCAAAAATGCGGTCTGCGCTTCAAGAACACCGGAATACGCATAAGTTTTCACCATCCATCAGCCGAGTTACTTGCGGCATCCAGCACAAGTTCTTCGTGACACTATAATTATGTCAATTATGCCGGCCACATCCTGTAGTGGAAAAGTTTTCCAAGCCATCGTATAATAGCAAATATGCAACATTGACAACCAAAATTCAATTTTTCTGATCGCCTGTCAAAGGTCGGTCTCTCGAACAGGTGATTGCGGTCGATCTGAAGTTGAATCAAGTGCTTGTAGTCGGTCTATGTGTTATTGGCTGCGAAACCCTAGTACCCTTTCCGATATGTCTGCATCTTCGGGCGGCAATTTTGGTACGACTCTTCGCAAATTCCAAATTTTCGGAGATTTAGCGATGTGAGGCAGCTATTGTTCTCTTTAAGGCAATAACTCTCTTCGACTGTTTTGGATGTTGTTTCCAGTGTGCCGCTACCTCAGACAGAGACGTTTTTGGCCAGGATTTCGTTAAGGCCTCTAATGAATTTTTGCTAGTGTTGGCACAAATTACCTGAGTGTAGTTAGGAACGATCTTGGCGACGTCGTTTAAGCGTATATGAGGATGCTATATCTGCCGATGCTCTTTGCAACGTACATTTGCCTTCCCGATTTGGTCAAACCCTTAGCGAATGTCAGCGAGCCGCACTCCGATGACAACAATCTCCAGACGAAGTTGCTAGGCCATCTGGCTATCACTTACAGCTGGCAGTTTTGCAGAAGTTGTGGCTCTGTGATTTCGGCAAGTTTATTACTTTAAAGCTGAGCGCTCAAGCTGTCTTTGCTCCAAACGATCTCAAGAAGTTGTTGAGAGTTGAACACGAGAGAGTGAAAGTCCTGCACAAGGACATGGTTTGATACATCATTGCCTCTGGCTTTCCGCAAAAAAACTGCCGCCGGACCCCTTAAAGAATGCTTTCCATAAAGATTGGGTCATATAATTACACACTAATCTCATATCTAATTTAATTGACTTGATTGGATAAGGCGCCAGTGTGACCTATTTAAGTTAATGTTGCCGCTTCGCTTCACAGACAGTAGGTAGTGAGCCGCATCACCATCTATTTCTACCCCTTGGATGGAGTGACTACCTCACGACCATATTTTAAACATAAGTTGTAGCTTGTGGCTTCTCCCTAATTTCAGCAACTTAAGCTCGGTAGAGTTGAATGCTCAACCCTCTTTTGGTTGCCTCCTGGTGCCATTCGAGATCTCGACAGGTGATTGATCTGTGGCGAAAGAAGCTTCTTACAATGCTTGCAATAAAGACGTGGTGGATGGCTGTCAGTGAAACGTGCTTGGAGCTTGTCTACGCTCTCTCGCTTGAGAGGGAATTATGGTGTTACTAAATCATGCAATCTTATGATCTATACCGCGGAATTTGTTAGGAGTTGAATTACTTCTTCCCGAAAACTTTGCTCAGCGTCGAGTTGGCACGTAATTGCTGCCTTCAATAGTTTTTTTTGCTATGATCGCGACTGCGCATATAGCCATGTATCAAAAATTGCCGGAAATATATTTTTAAGCAAATCTGTCTGAAATTTATGTGTATAACATAGTTCATTTTTTTTAGAGCCAAAGAATGTAATCAAGTGTTCTACACGCTTGTGAAGGGGTCACACTACGTTAGAGTGTGCGACCAATTCTTTATGGGCAGCTTAACTTGTTACTGCAAGGACTCTATCCCTTTTTGTTTTTCTTTAAATACACCAACTTGGGAATCCAGCATGAATAGCAGTAGGGTGCTTATTGTGCATCAGAAGCCAGGTTTCTTGTACAGTAATTTTTGAGTAGAAGACCACGGTTCTCACTCAACATCATGGATCTATCAAATGTTCCTTTACCCTCGCCTATAGGAGAAGAGAAGTCAATTTCGTTACATGTCGACTTTTGTTTGGTTGGTCATCGCGCTGGACTGCCAGCTAGCTAGGTCATTCACAAATAGCCAAGCCAACGCCAAAAAAAGCAGTTTGGGCCTCTGAAGGTGACCCTTCGTCAAAAAAAGCCTTGGATGTGCCGGCGACATAGGCTACACTAGTAAATAGGCTGCTTCTTCCTCTTGGGCGGCGAGAAAAAACTAGAAGCGCCTCCTGCGCACCCCTCCCCTGCTTCCTTCGTTCGATCGTCTACTGAGTCGACGCCCGCGAAAGATAAAAGGATGGGGGCATAGCAGGCGCTCCGGCAAACGCTGGCCTTGTTCCTCATCCAAGAGCAAAAAAGGTCCAAATTAGCGACAACGGTGTCTAAACGACTTTATGACTTGTGAAAACGCCGTTAAAAGTTCAATTATGTCGTCCATTTGAATAGCCATACGATTGATCTCATCCGTTCTGATAACAAAGTTAAGTGGTTAAGACATAGCCTACTTCATAAAATCACAAACAATGAGCATAGGAAAGAAGAGGGTGCATTAAAAACACAGCTTTTGAAACATTTCTTTGTTAGGTTTAATAACCAAAAGTATCAGCTCAAAGAATTTAACTTTGTAACTCGCCTATTAGCATAAAGCGGCGAGGGTCGATGTCTTGTAAGAGGTTCTTCGTTACTTCGGACAACAGTTCCGTCCAAAAAGTGAAAACATTTTGTAGAGACTATACCTGTCATAATGCTGAGCAGTTATTCCTCTACTTAGCGTGCCACAAATGTTTTATGAGGTCAAGCATGTATTAGAAAAGCGCTGTTCAGAAGGTATTGTTTTGGTGCAAATTTATGAGATGCTTTTAGTTCAGTATCTGATTTTTTCTTAAAACATTCTACTTGGTGTCGTAAAAGTCTGGATACAAGCGTAACTTGTTATAATACTGGAAATGTCTTTAGCTTTGATGCTGTCATGGTTCAATTCAAGGACTTTATCGTAAATAACAAGAGCCCTCGATCTACACGCTTAAAAACTAACGTTATTAGACGAAGCAATTGATTCTCGTGAAGTTGGATTCATTTTCTCACTTGGTAAATCCGGCTTCGGAACAATTTCAAGCCGGGCAATGAAAAGACTAGCTCTAGCTGCAAATTTAATTTCTTTCTCACCATGCCCCGATGCGAGACCATAAAACAGCCGTTTGTCTGCAAATCGGTCGTTCCTTCGATATCAAGATCTGTCAGTCTTGCCGAGGATGGTCCAACTGGTTCTTAAAGCAATTTCCCGTGCTGCTCTACAAATATAAGAGCATGTCTCCTTGACTTAGCATTCCACACAAAAGCAGTTATTCTTCTGCTGGGTAGCTGCTCATATTGTCGACCGCTTATTTTCTGTGGGCGCGGTTTTTGCCGGTACGTTTTCAATGATATTAAACAAGACCAACATTCACTACACAGAGCTCCTTCGGGTAGGCACACATTATGTGTCTTAATCGCCGCAGCCATAGCGGCAAAAACTACTTATATAAGCAGCGCTTCAGAGCATATAAGCTTAATCCAATTCAGCGAATCCACGGACACCATTACTCGAAGTCTTCTGCGCCAAAATTTGTGTATCTATTACTCCAAAGGAGCAAGCTTTTTGGTGGTTAAATGCTTTTGAGAAGCCATATGGATCACTACTCTCGCCGTCAAACTGTGCACTCGATAGAATTAAGAGTTAGATAGACCAACTTTACGCCAAGTAAGAATTTTCTTGCCTTTACTTATTTGGGGAGGGGCGCCTTGATAATAAAAGTTTTAAAGTTGAAACTGCTTTCAAGATTTGAGATTTCAATCCTTTTGGGCGAATTTAAGCGCTACCGGATAGTTACATATGAAACTGGTAGGCGTTATAAGTTAGTCTAAGAGATATTTCAAACTCATTCGCTAAGAGGTAGGGTATACAATCTATTGCATACTTCGATGCCGACATCATATCGGAGGCCGTTATGACGACGTTTTGATTTTTTCTTTGGCAATAAGTCAGGCTTCGCTATAGGAGCCAATCCACCATCAGAGCGTTATCACTAACAAATTTGGTAGTGACAACGCTCTGAATGTAGATTGCATGTGTTTATTCGGGGGTATTAAAGCTCTGCAAGCACGTGAAATATGTTTGCAAGAAATAAAGAATAGCATAATCGTAGTGTAGCGCCTTTTGTGCAATCTTCAAGCAAAGCCGGGGGAGATGGCTGTCAGAAGTTTTCACTAATTCTATCAAAACCGTCTTATTGCTGACTCTCCCAGCACCACTAAAGTCTTTTATCAGTATTCCAAGCAGATTTTTATTTCAAATTTTGCTCTACTTGTGCAAATAGTTGGGTATGTTTTAGCTCTTTTATGAATCCTTTTAAGATTTTGGTGTAGTCCAAGCCATATTGACTATTCATTTCAGTAACGGTTTTTAAAGACGACTGACCATTTTTTAAATTGGCTGTAAGCAAGATTACGGTCCAAATATTTTACCAAATTCTCGCTATGGTCGAATCAATTGTTTGACCGAAGAGTTAACCTTTTGATAGCCTTTGTGGCATATCGAAGCAATTACCTGGATGTTATATTGCCATTCGACTCCCTCATCTAATTTTGGTACTCGCTACAAAGTGCACCTGGGCATGTTAAGCAGCACGATATTACCCGATATTCAATTTTTTGCAGGATCCGCTGCACCGTTCAGATATTCAAGCATGTATTGGTCGCCATTTCCTGGTCGGCTTCCCGACTTGAAAAGTCGGTGAGGAGTGCTGAGTTTTTTATTTGTACCACGCATGTCTTTTCGTCATAAAAAGCATCCATGAGCTCACATTTCTATCGTGGCTTTATCTTCTGACGACACAGTATTTGGTGGCTAGCACGAGATCAATCTTGCGCCTTGCCTTCGTATCCGGGGTAGATTTGATGTAAATATAAGATACATTGCCTTAATTACGAATATATCAGATAGTAAAATTAACACAAATTAGTGTTGCAAGCTTCATATGAGGCTTATCTTATCTAATTCAAAAGATGTTTCTATATTCTCACGACGGTTTTCCATCTTTGAAAACAAACTTCTGGGATATGCCCCGTCGTTGGCTCCTAATTGCTTAGGTTCAGTAGCTCCAATACGATCACTAGCAGCGTCTCCAATTTAAGCACACTTGCCATGACATGACGACCCAGAACATACTCAAATAATTACATTATTTATGATAATGTTTTTACGAAGTACGGGGTATTTAAAATCGATTTAGAATTGCATCCTCGCTCAATTTTTGAGGGCCATGTCACTCAGAGATGATTTTTGAAAATGACTTATCGGAAACTAGCGCACTGTGTGTCCGCGTGCAGCCTATGCATTCGGCTCCTACCCCAGCCAGTATCATTCGGTAAACATTAGAGAGACTGTTGATAAATCGCTGTCCAAATACCATAGTATTGCAATTATGTGAGCCGTCTTGAGGGGTATTAACCGAGTAGAATTGTTTTGGGGCGATCCCGGGCCCTTAAAACTTTTAGGTGAAGCTAGACTTTTAAACAAAAGGACTGTGATCTTTACTAGTATCGAACGCTGCACGTCTCATCACAACTATGCTGAGGTAGCTTTTCTTCTTAATTCAATCAAGGCCTAAGCGGCAGCTTTACGCCTACAGACCTAGTAGTTATGGCCACTATCAGCCATTGTGTGGCTATCTCCTATTGAGGTCAAATTCGGAGAGAGCACTTTAAAAATCTTTTTGTGACTTAAAGCCTCGAGAGGACCGTGGTCGAATTCAATAACAATCTCACATGCTAAAATTTAGTCGTGCAAGCATTTTCACTCCCCATTAAGAAGGCTTGAGGCCAAAGCGGAAGTGTTCTTTCCGTGCCATGCTTGGTCGACAAAACTAGCTGCGACTTCATAATAGATAGGGAAATTTTATCGGGCTCCGCAATTTACATGTATAGTGACGACGTAATTTCGATTCAATGAGCTCGAATGATCTGTTTTTACGACGCCGATGAGCAATATTCTAGTGCAATGCTAGTAGCACGCGCATAGCCACCATAACGTCGCTATGGACAATGACTTCTTTGAACGAGGCTTTCTCCGCAAACACCGCGCGAGAAGTGGACTCAAGCGAGCCTATCATAGTGCACAAAGTGGATGAGCGTACTGCCCAGCTCTATGTTCTGCAATGACCTTTTAATATCCATTTGAAAAGTCCATGCCATTCTTGCTAACCAGGCAGTGAGTAAATGGCGACTTGCGTTGATATCCGGAGATGGTCAAGTCGCAAACAAACCGCAAGCTGTGTTTGAGATTCTTTCACCAATCCTTCTGGAAAGGCGTACCATGGCTTTCTACTTTGGCTGCACTCCCTGTTTCCTGGTTCGTAGACCTTGGTGACATTACAATGAGGACATTTTAAGCTGGGCTTTCACCCCAATAACTGCCGTGGACTATTATGTTTCGACGGGTGAATTATTTTGCATGCCTAACAAGTTGAAGACAAGCCCAACACCTTTAAGGCTTGTATTTCGTTGGTGACGCCATTTTTTTATTACACTAAAACTACTAATAGGCTAATGTGCCGTTTTAATGAGCGCAGCACCAGGCGAGTAATTGCCGTAATCGTGATCATACTTGATTTTGTAAAGGTCACCGGGCGAAGACGAACGGTACGCACGTGTTCTTAGCTGTGGCAGAAATTGAGGTTTCTCCTAAGTCCCAGAAAGCGCAAGCCTAAACTTCTTAATAGCTGACCTGGGCATCGTTAAATGAACTGGTCGATAGACAGCCTTCTTCGTTGCCTGCTTGGTCATCGTTATGACCCGATCAGCTCTTCGTACAAAACTAAAAATTTGATTAAAAGCACTCATATCTTTTATGTTAAGTCTTAGTAAAGAGAATGTAACGAGCTGCTGAGCTTATTTGGTAAATACTGGCTTCCCGTTAAAAAGGAGAGAACCGAAAACATTACCAATACCAATACCAGCACCGATTAACCCTAAAGTAGCTAATCCTGCACCTAAAAATTTAGAAGCTTGTAATAACATATATATCCTTATTCCTCCTGTCAGTACAATTATGTCTGATGAGAGTCCCTGCCACATTTGCGGTAGCGATGACTGTAAGCTGCTGTTGCGCTCGTTTCTATTTGGGATTGCAATGCTTGGCAGCCCTCTTTCTTTGCATCTTATATAAAAACATCGCCTAAAATGATTTTTTGTATATATTGGCTTCCACACGTTCGTTACATGAGGCCGAGTTTTTATGCTAAAAAGTTTCACGGAAGTAAAAAAAGGGCTTTATTTTGTGACAGATCAAATCCATCAACTAAATAAAGCGGTTAAGGTGAAAAGATAATTTGTCGTCGACCAGACTTCTCCGTCGTTAGCTCTGTGGATTCGGGCGCAGCGGAGGCCTCAAGTGATAGTGGAATGCTAAAGAATCAGAGTCAGATTTTTTTGGTAAGCTACCGTGATAACAACACGTGCCGTATTTTTTCGTTGGTTTTGTAGCACTGCACCAATGTGTACATGTAAATTGCCACACTTTCCATTTCTCGGTACTTCGTGTCGTATGATTTGGCTGCATTCCCAAGACAAGGAGACTTTGATGCTGAGGCTGCTACCAAAATTCTTTTTGTGCGTGATGACATGACCCAAGACTGGTGGAATGTCATGTTTTTTTCTTTGCAATTGATGCGTGTAACTACGTCGTCAGGTTCTAAAAGCATTGTGTGGAGCTGATTATTAACTTATCGAACGCTTTGCATTATCATCGTACCTAGAATCGTTTCGGGTAGTTGTTGATCCCGCGTTTGCGATATTCCCTGGCAACTTTGTGAAGCTGCGATCGCCATGATGCGCTCTCTTGCATCAGTTGGAACAACAACATCAATAATCGAATCGTCATCGCTCGCTTTTGAGCTGCCACGTGAGGATGTCGAATGCGGTAGAGCTATTAACATAAGATAGAGAAATAGAGCTTCAAAAAACGGCTATAGTGAGCCATCAAACGAGTGACTTACCGTTCTTTATCTTCGTATTAACAACGTCTGTAAAGACACTGTTCTTAGGAAACGGAGTAAGCGCACTGTCATGACGACTGCTTGAATTTTCCTGAGCCAACAGCAGTTTCTTCTGCCACCCTTGTGGTGGACGACCCAGTATAAGGCTGCCCTGCGATGACGTTGAAGTTGATGGGGACGGAGATGATGGTGGTGGTGGTGTGTAACTTGGCTTTTTTTAAAAAAAACATGTTTCAGAAGAAGTGATCTTCGATCGGAGAGCTATGCGACGACGAATTACCGGTCGAGAAAGTTTGTGAGAAATTTGAGATTGTAAAACTGGGTTTGAAACAAGAAAAATTTAGCTCAAGTGGCATTTCAAATAGAAATCACAAACCTTCCGCTCGACTCATTTTGAAAGATAATGGTGAAGCCTCAACTGGACTTGGAGGCAATTTATCGTAAAAACTTAAAATTTTTGTCAGAAATTAGTCGTCAAGCTTAGCTCCAGTATACTTTACGACATACGAATCGTTAGGGGAATTAGACGAAACACAATCGGGGGGATAAAATGCCTGCGACAGTATAAAAATGTGTTCAAATGTCGTGGTAAGGATAGTGGGGCTAAACTAAGATACCGAAGTAGGACCAAAGCCATCGTGCAAACTGGCATTGGCTTTCCAAAGATGAGAATCTCGCTTAGAAGGCTGACGCTCATTGGTCGAGAATGCACAGTGGTCATCGTTTTCGCTGTCTGATGACTGCTGCTGGGCCTTTAACACTTTTAAGTGATCATGCAAATCTCCTTCTAAATCAAGGCGTGGCGTCTGCGGCTGAATGTCGACTATCAAGTGTCAGTGCTGTGCCAGCACAATGAGAAATTTATCCAACCTGGAGTTTTGTATGATTTTTCGTGTGATCGATGTGCAAGGAGCATGAGCAGACCGGTGCGTCGCGTGACACTTGATCAGCAAGGACCACTTCATTCCGTTGGCGTTTGCTCTTGTGTGTGAGCTCTTCACCATCACTACGGTGGATGAATACGCTCAGCAACAAATTCGTCAAGGCATCATTAACCTTGCAAACATCCTACTTAAAAAATCGCATATCGACGCCCGACGCTATCGATGACGGGGGGCGCACGTTTCCAACAACAGCGCTTTTCATAGAATGCGCTGCAATTGGTGGCTGATTGTGCTTTCTCGTCTTTTTTACCGGTGTAAAAATGCACCTGGAGTCTTTTTTCCCGCCTTCAGCATTTTGCTCTTGTCCACGACTTTCTTTCCGACTAAGAATCGATCGTGCCTCGATGTCATCATCTCTTTCCGCATGTGTAATATTCTTGACGGCCTCCACAGCTGCAATTTCAGCAGCACTCATGGCGCCTTTCCGTTCCAGCTCTAACACGCGGATATCTGCAAGCATAGACTGTCAATGTGTCCTTTCACTTGATCAATAGAGCCAGGAACCTTGCGATTCATCGTCATCGCCAACAGGTACAATGTACCAGGGCGTTGCCGAGTCACGCGCATTTACTAGCTGAGAACTTCGTAAAGGAGTCGTGGGCTTGACGCGTTGGCGTTGGACTTGAGATGGAAAGTGCATCTGACGTCGTCGACCGCGCTGTGAGTACAACGCACGATGCCTTCCGCTCGTCATCCAATTCATTTCAAGCTTTGTTGTCTCTTTCTCTTCGACACTATATGATTGCGCGGCAAGTTGCGGAATGCGGTCGTTTGGCTGTCTCAGTATGCCCAAGAGTGATGGTCACGTTGCACTTAGTAAATATGTTGGATACATACCTCGTAAGCGACACTTTGCATAAAAATGCGATGCTTGTCAGTACCAACAGGACATTGTCATTCAACTATTTCGTTTAAGACGCTGTGGGAGTCTTAACGTGGTAAATGTAACAACCAAAGGTTCAATGCCGTTAAGCGAGACAAATTTGTTGTGATATATGTTTTCCTTCTGTCAAGCGTAACTTTTCAGCGGCAATTCACTAAAGCTAGAACGAAAAAGAGCGGTATGAAGGACAAGAATTGCCTCGAAGGCAGGTGTGACGGGGTTATTGTAAGCTTCACTATTGGGCAGCAAAGTGTTGCTTGTAGCGTCAAGATGATGAGAGCATATTTTAGTAAACTTGCCCACTTAAATCGCTGTCTAGTCGATCTAATTTGCTAATTGATGCCAGAAATTCATCCTAAATAATTTTGGTGAGAAATTCATGAGCTCCTGTGAGCGACCGTACACAATCTTTGTCGGAAGAGCATAATGTAATCCACGTACCTAACGTCCACAGAAATGGTGTATCACAATGTTCGCCGTATAAAGTGCACCCAAACAATCTATAAAAAGCATTCTTCTTTTGAGCTTGGTTTACTGTTAAAGTTCTCACCATCATTCATCTAACATTTTGTCCCTACTTTCCAATCGTCTCAAATCTTGGTGACTAGGGCTTTGAGCCTCGTAACTTGCCCTTATATGCTTTGGGTGAAGAAGATACTGATAAGCTCACACTGTAAAGACATAATATATTTAGCTGACGCGATTCTGTTCGTCCCGTGGTTCCTATATGTCAAAGGTTGGAGATCGGGTACGTCTGCATATCGCATCCTGCTAATAGCTAAACCGGATCTTTCGAGCACACGTACATTGTAATTTCTCTGCGTAGGCTAAAACTAAGCGTCTTCAACTAAAGCACGTTGAAAGAAAATTAAATTGCGAACCCCACGTCTGACATTCTCGAATTTGACCTCTGTCGAGAACACAGAAGCTTCTACCTATCCAGAATTCCATCTTTATGAACGTTGCCTTGAACTGATGCTCAGTTTTCTTACATGACGACTAGTTGTGCTGTCGATGGTCATTTCCCTTAGGGTTTGGCCGATTGAGACAGTTCGTGACAGTATAGGACTGATATAGCATCCCAAGTAGTATAGTCTCACTGACATTAAGAGCATTGTTATAAGCTTCCTAATAGCTGATGCTACAAGCGGCAATTGCGTACCGTATTTGGAGAATCAAAAGTATCTATTGTTGAGAAATATCGACCGCCCATGTATGCTCTAGCACAAAAATGTTTAGGAGGCCTTTTGTATGACAAATGTCGACAAATGACTGATTCAAACGGCTGCACGTTATGGTCTTGTCGGCCATTCCCTTAAAATTTATATTTTCTAGCAACAACCTATTAGCGTCAAGTCGTACTTGTTCATGTTAAGGACCACAAATCGACTCTGCTTTGGCAATCTCTTAAATCCGAGAATTTGAGGATATTTTTCAACCGGTGATATATTCAGGATTGTTCCATGAGCCAATCTTATCGAGATTTGCTTTCCATAAAACACCAGAAAAGCTGTTCTGATTGACTGAGATTGTTTGCCGACGCGCAAAGATTGTTGACGCTCTCGGATCCACGAGAACATAAAGTGTACTATTAAGTCTTATCTTGATTGTATACACCACCAACACGTCACCGTCACTGGGTTCCAGCTGATAGAGATATAGAATACTATCCTATGATGTGCACCATCTTAATTTTATCCGAGGAACTTTGTTCTCTCTGGTACGGCTTATAGCCCTAACCGGTTACTAGCACTTTCAGAATTTTGAGGACGCGGCTTTTGCGATAGCCTTATAGAGCCCTTGAGCAAGACGAGGGTCTCTATGTGGTCTGCTTCGAGGCTATGTGCACTAACTTGACGCCGCCATCGTAACGAACGTTTTGCTGCTACAAATGCGCTAAGATATTTTAATACGATGGCATTCTGGGTACGGTGAGGTTTGGATTGAGAAAATCAATCCCCATTCCCACAAATGCTGCTCTATCTATTGAGAGGCCTCATGCTAAGGTCAATAGTCGACGGATGGTTGGAAAAAGTGTCAAGAGTGTCCTTAGAGATACACTGTGCTGTCTGTTCGCAGAGGCGCCAAATTTGTGGGTCGAAATATCATTAAAGGTTTTATTCACACTCAACATTGCGACTGAATTAACATACTATTATGTGAAGAGGTTAAATCATCTAAAGTTTCATTAATTCGTCAAATCACGAAAAGAAGGGCGAACCCGAATACATTTTTCGTGAGAGGTCTCTAATACAAGACCTTTTCATAACGGAAACAATTTTCCGAATTTGCATAAAGTAAAAAAAAGTATCAGTTGAAAGAGAGATTTGATTGCATTCGACCATTAAAGAGAAACAATTATTGGATTAAACATGGAAGCCACATCAACGAACAAGAGTTGTCGATTTGGCCGCCTGTGCCGGAGTTTTGCTGGGTACTGAAAGCATATGACTGAATCGGGAAAGCAAGGTATTAACATATGAAACTCTGCTTCTTCAAACCTTTTCAGTCCGGAGAAGACAAAGGTCACTGTACATTATCAATCTTCCAAGGACGATGTCGAAGCGCATAAGTTGTCGAATGAAGTACTTTTATCCTCAGGACTTCGAATCTCGTATGTGGCCTTAGGTACACTCAGCACCTCGTCGGAGAGATACTATCTTGTTGACAAGGCAATTATAAGTGGCTACACGACAGCTTATATAATCGATGTAGAGATAAGTAATCATAAAACTGTGAGTTTTAGGTAGCCGTCCAAGCCAAGAGCTCACTACAAATCGTACTGACCTTCTAAACACCTCGCGCTGAAGCATGCGGCAGTCGATCCTGTTGTAAATTTGATTACTCATATATCCGAAGGGGTCCATCGGGCTTCAAGAATTTGGGGTCGCCTCGAAAAAGCCTCGGCCTGACCTCCAAGGCCTACTCTGATCAAGCACGCATATATGGTCGCGCAGGAGCTGCTTAACATAATAAAGATGGAGCAAGGCCGAATAGGCAGCAGCGCTATTTGAACGTCAAGGTCGGTTGCTTCCATGTGTAGTGTGTTATGAAGCAGATGCAATTTCACGGGCGTCAAGATCTTCTTGTAAAGTAGCAGAATTATGCCGCTTCACAGATGGTGTAAAAGTCATAAGGCAGGTTAGCGAGTACTTCGTAACAAGCCAAGATCTTGGGTCGCACGTTGCGGCATGAAAGAAGTGACACCGTAAATAATGTCTGAGCATATGCACTTTGCGCTTGGATTGTCACGATGCCAAATTGTGACATATTGGAGGTGAATTGTGTTCGACCCACCATGTGCGAGTATTTTGCTCCTAGCTCACATATGTACAGTGCTTCGCTAAATGCGATTGAGTTTGATAGTAGATTCGGTGGGGATTGTCTTCAACAGGCCGAAAAGTACTATTTTAGATTAAATTTGATGCGGTACTAAAAAGCGCGCGCATATCCGCTTTAATGGCGCGGTGGAACAATGCTATTACCTGCGTCGGCCCGGTGTCGCCCATCTCGAGATTTTTCTTTTCCTTGTAGAGTCGTTGACTATCAAATTTGGGGCTGTTCGCGAGACGGCGATTTGCATCGGCAGCCTGCTGACAAAAGCTGTAGTATGAATAATAATCATGAAGTAGAATCCATGTAATTTACGCACGCCTGCAGACTGTAAAATCTTGTGGTATACTAAACTGAGAAAACTATCGATAAGCAGTTTAGCCAGGGAACCATACCGAGGTAACTTTTATGTTCGCTAACTATGTAAATTACGTAGTTCGACAAAATCCGAGTGTAAATAATACTTACATTGTATATTGGGCGCATTTGACTATAGGATAATCACACTGCTTCATCAATGGTACTGACACCTTTTTTTAGAATTGAGAAAGAAAAGGTATCATTACCGTGACACATGGCTTGATAAAGTTGTTACCATCCATCTCTTACTAATCTATCATACCTTACAAAATTAATCCACGCAAAGAAGCGCAAATTGGTATTCTTTACTACCGATGTCATGTAAATTACCTTTTTTTGAACATCGTCGGTTTTTCAATTCGTCACACGCGAAGTCGCCGGGTTAAATTTGGTAGAACATTGCGGTAAAGTATATTTGTCCTGAAACAGTTGTTATCACATTATATATAGTACTGGGTGCTCCTTTAGGTATGCGTGTACCTATCGACGCCATTGCTGACATTTACACATTGCAAAGCGAAACATCTTACGGTGGGGTGGTACAATGGAGCCGTTCTGCAATCTACAGCCCGATGAAATTGGTGAACGTGAAATATTTGATAGTTCGTTGCAGCGCAAACAACAATCATGCATTCAATTAGCGTCTCCTCAAAAGATACACCCGGTTGAGAAGGACTTTGACAAGAATTCAAGCAAAACTGATGACTCGCACGCAACTGCCGCAATTTCAAAAGTGAGGTTGATTCTAATTGGAGCAACTTTTGGAATGGTAGTGTGTGTATGCCTTGGATGGACATTGTGGCTCATTCTCTTAAATGTCGCACCCAATGATACGGTCAACCGAGTCATGAACACCGAAAGTTTCGACTATGGCTCATTCTGGCTGATGGTGGACCCTTCCAAAAAAATGGTAGGATTTGCTACATTTGGACTATCTCTTGTTGCCGCCGGGTACATCGGCATCCTCTTAAAATTGATTACGAGAAAACGCAGCATCAAGCGACCGCATGTGGTGCGTCAATTGAATAGCAAGAGTTTGATGAGCAAGATTGAAAAGACGCTGCAAGTAACTACTGACCAGCGAACTGGGAGCAGGGTGGCATCTGCCGCCATCCTGATATCCTCCTCTATGCGTAACGACAGTTTGGCTCGAAAACGCGTTGTGCGTGTACTCTTGATCTGTTGTGGACGATCTGTTAGCTCACTGACTTTGAATTGCCACGCAGAAATTAATGATGAAGTTTGGAGACTTAGTATTAGAGACGCTCCTTCTCTATCAGATGCTCGAGGCTGGTTCTCCAATGCCATTAATTGTCATCTTTACGCTCGTAGCTGCAATGAATGCGCTAGTCTGTGCTGCGATGATGTTCGTACCGCACGAAAACGCCCCACTTGCTGAAACCCTTATCGATATTTTGTAAGTACAATCCCTTATATATACTGTATAACTTGTTATGACATACTATGCAGGTTTGACTTTCTCATCATTGTTGGATGCCCCATGCTCGTGATTCTATACTGCCTGTCCAGCTTTACATTTGACCGTGCCGAGTTTGCTATTAATATGGAGGTTTTTCCGAGCGGCTGGTTTGAACAAGGAGCGAGTGTTATTGCAGATGCTAAAGAAACGGGCGTGATCTACGAAAGTCTCAAATCATTGCGAATCATGACGCCTCTTAGCTTTTTTTCGCACATTGGTGTCAACATGACACTGTGTGTTCGGCTGTGGAAATTAGTGGATCATCTCTTTGATGCATCCCTCTCGCAAAAAAGCAGTGTGTACCCCAAACGCCATCATTTTGGAGCAGCGTCCCTCGTTGTATTCGCAATAATGTTAATTGTATTTGTCGAAGAGAGTATGCGAACGTCATCTCTGGCCTGCCAGCCACACCCCGAGTGCGTCGTGAACGCGCGTCGATGGACATTTTTAAAGACTGATTCGTTGAATCAATGTCCGTGCTTGATGTTGATTGACCGAGATCTTGCCCCAAAGACCTACGCAGAATGGGAGCACCCAATTAATTTGACGGACAAAGTAGCTCAATTAGCCTTCACGGGAGATATGCACACACTTCAGCTGACCAACCGCTATTTAGCAGTGCTGCCTGATGAGCTCCGACGCTGCAAAAACTTGAGGCATCTGTAAGGACTAGTTGGGGACTTATTGTTTCTTTACTTGACTGATGTAGATTCTTGTGGATATTTGCAGGTCGTTAGAATATACTCACATCCAAACATTTCCGCCGTGGGTGAAAGAGTTTACGAAACTTGAATATCTGTAAGCTTTCATGATACTTCACTATACAGACATGAGATATTAAATTCAATTGTTGATGGTGACAGACATGTGGAGAGCAAATTTACGAGCCCCATGGTAATATTGCCGAACGATATGTTCGACGGTATGTCGTCGCTCACCACCGTTCACTTTGCGGGATTCGTCCCGATGGTAAATCTTCCGTCTTTTAAGGGCCTAACGAATCTCAAGTCGGTCACTCTGGCAGTCTTTCCATTCCTTAAAGACCTTCCGTCGTTTGAGTCCCTTCACAATCTTGAGCGAATTGTGCTTTCTTGTCTCTTATCAATTTTGGGCTTACCAGATTTTTCTCCGATTTACAATCTCAAGTCATTCTCTTCGATGGATCGGGCAGTATGGTGCTGCAATGGATTTCTCGGAAATTGCGACCTCAACAATCCAAATTGCGGTGTGCATCCAGTTTGGGGAAGCCCAGCTGCGACGTGTATGAACACCAACCGTTCGGAAAATGTGGCAACGCCAGCGACGCTGGCTGCAGCACAAAAATTTAAAGCTACGACGTGTGGTCCTGTTCTCCAGATTGGAGGGATTGAAGGTCCCCCAATGCCAGAAATTATGGCTCCGTGCAACGGAACAATGTACCGGCAATGCGGCAATGCTCAAGTTATGTGCTACAATGCTCGCTATATGGCAATCGCGTGCACTCCAAACCCATACCCAATTGATATGCGACGACGACAAATTGCTCGGGGAGTTGGGGACCCTTGCGATCCAGAGATCGAAGCATGGCTAGGATGTAAGAAGTAGGACTATAGTGTAAGCTTTCTATTGGTATGTACGTACCTTTATGATCAAAACGAGGAGTATTTCAGTGAATGCTCTCAGCGTTCGATCCTTGCGTCCCGTCATGTTGTAATCGAGCTTTCAACAACGTTGCCCTCATTTTTTTTGGAACCGCGCAGAAGCCGGAGCAACACCGCATGACTGTCAGCGCATCTCTTTACAATCAAAGTCAAATCGATCGTGGTGTGAGCACCTTATTTACAAGGCGCCAACGTCTTGCATGAGGAAGGCCGCGTGAATTTACTGCAAGCTTAAAAGGTGCGATGAATATTATGAGCAAATCGCACACCGACGACCACAAGTAAATCAGCTTCAACGATGATTGATGAGAATAAGTTATATTTCAATATACCAACATAAATTACCTCAAAAGTTTGTGGTAAGAATTGTACGATCGGGTAGCTTATGAACCAACATAGGGCCCCAAGACCTACCAGCCGGAGAAAAAAGGCGTACCATAAGTTTAATACTACAGCTCTTCTATCTGCGACGATTATCTTAAATTGACAAATTTACGCGCAGACAAACAAGTCAGTCGAAAGGCGATGATTCAAGAGGCGATAAAGTGGCTGTTAATGCTGCGACTCTAGCTTTGGTTTCTCTATCTATTCCGCTAAGTTCAAAGCATTATTTGTGTTATTTTTGCAGAAAATATCACAATTTTACGAGCTTTGTGAAGTTGATCTAGTGGTGACTAGGCTGAGCCTGACCAGGTTACTGCGGACCGGACGACGATGGTGATGAAGTTATGGCTATTTCGAGTGAAGGAGCTACACTTATGGTATTTCTGTTAAGCAATGCTTATGCAGGAAAAAGACGAATGCGAACCCTGCTTTGAGAAACCAAAAAATAAATTCACATAATTTGCTCGGCGTTTTCCATAGCCTGCACCTCTTGATTCTCAGCAATAAAATAACTTAAGATGGGAAATCGGGATGCGTCACGCCCGCCACAATTTTTCTATATTTCCATTTGTCTAAACAGTAGCGCATCGCATGTACATGATTTAATGCGCTTAGCGGTACGAATGCAAGCTGCCCACACCACTGTGAGTACATTTTTGACAGACGCGACACTAGGCACAAGAGTTGCAGCTGCCACACTTATCTGAGCTTACGATATAAATGCGTATTAGTTTTGAACCAATGTATTAAAGCTCGCGTATCACTTTTGTAAATATTGCACGAGTCTGGAACTTGTGCCGTTTTTAAGTAAGCATATTACTTAAATGATACTGCATAGTTCGAGTTCGTATGCTTATATAAACACTGCCTGTCCAACTTCATATTCGAACTGCCAGATTCGCCATCAATATAAAGGTGTTCTTTATTGCTCGAACAAACAAGCTTTTAAGCCCAATTGTAGTCTTGTCGGACGATATATTTGCAGACACGTCTGTCCTTACCGCTATTGAATTTGCGGCTCTCATTCCAATGAAGAAGCTCCCCGTCTTTCGGCGGGCTTACGGATCTTAAGTTGCTTGTATTAAAACTCTTTTCCTCGAGGGACTTCCACCAATCGATTATTGCGCGACTGTCATTTTATTCGATCCCATAGATCAAGAGGTTGCCCGACTTCTTCTTAATGAGAAAATCTGTGTGTGTGTTTTTTTTAACGGGAGACTATGGCGCTGTAACGATATCTTAACAGTATATGACCTTAAATATTGGGCTCTGCGGTGCACATTCACTTTTAAAAAAAAATCTGCATTGTGCATAGACATTGCCCGACCTGAAAACGTGACAACGCGGATACTCTGGCTGTGATAGAGAAATCTATTTATAATGAGACTCTTGGAGATTCCCCTACACCAAACATGCAAAGAAACGATGTATTTCGGAACAAAGCCACGTGCTAAAATGATTGCTACATAGCGGTCGCGAACACACGTAAACACAGAAGACTCATGTAGTCCAGTGATTGAAGCGCGATTTGAGCTTCATGGAGCTGGAATCGTAAACATTGCGAGAAATAGTAGTAAGTAGGCTGTCAGATATCGAATTACTTATCACATGCTTAACTTATCACATGCCAAAGCTACTACACAGCATTTTTATCCAAATGCAATTAAAAAGTATGAAAGATTTTGGCGGGATTCTGACAATGTAAAATACCACAGCAGGAAGAAGCGATTTTAACTCAAGATATAGTAGTTGGTTTTTGACAAAACAAGCAAAACAGTTTTTTTCGTGTCAAATTCTTTTATCACGACATTCTTAATCATAATGCTGTTTCATCTACGGGACGAATGAAATTGACGCGTTTAAATTAACTCAACTCACCACTACTGAATCACCTGAGTCACAAGACATTGTCTGGTGCCAGATTTGCATATGAACTTAAGGCTTACCATCTTCACTTATCGCAATTATTTATCAACATATACGGAATTGTAAAAGCAGCCCTCAACTATCTTCAACACAAATTGTCTTGTTTAAATTCTGCTATTACGTCGTGGACTCGGTCAGTCTCATACTTTGATTACCTGCAAAGGTACTTCGTATAATGCGGTCTCCTCAATCCGTTCAGGCTATGGTCAATGCATTTTTTAGCTCACTTTGGTCACTGTACTTCCTTCTTTATACTTTTTCACTCTCTTCACTCCGTTTGATGCATCACAACCCACTCGCGAACACTCTACGATTTTCAATTGACTAGGCACCTTATATGCCGAGGAAGTACAGCACCACGGTGAATAGCTAAGAACCAGGTCTTATTCATTTTGAGCAATAATATAAATTCTTAATCCTTTGTGCACCAAAACATCTGAGCTTAAAACCATTTTTTGACGCACAAACGAGTTCCTGGCTGCAGTCATGTTAAATGTAAGAAATGCGAATATTTGTCGAGTGACGTAGCTAGAAAAGCTTCCGACGAGCGTATCAACAACAAATTTTAATGGCATTGTGTCCCCAGTTATACGAAGAATAATTTTTTGGCCACGTTCATAGTTTGCAAACGAAGAGTACAACCGAATCTCGAATATATGTCGATCAAAGTGATATAGGCACTTCGAGGAGTGTTCTATTCATCTAAAGCTAAATTGGCGTGTTACATGTACAAGCGGGTGGCCAAGTATGTGAGGTTCCACAAAATCTGCGAAATAGTGAAGCCCGCGGCTTACATGCCGATTCCTCCCTCCTACCAGGACCGGTTGGGTGGTGGGATTCCATGAGCCACGACTTTTTCGGCTTGTTGGAAGCTTGTGGCAATATAAGCGTAGTAGTTTTCATGGGCCCCTGTGCTATTCAAACCTATTTCGATGAGTTTTACTAAGGTATCAACACTAAAGCTATTGGCATAATGCAGTTCTCAAATATAATTGGATAGGGATCCACGCATTGTCCTGTCTTTTGGCTAGACGCTGTTCCGACAATTAGAAGCCGCTTGCTGAATTTCTTTGACACCTATGCACCGCCTTTCGCTACAAAATACTGGTCCACTTGCTCGTAGAGCAACTTAGCAAATTCTTCGAATCCTTCTAGCTTAAATTTTGTTTTGATTGCCCTCGCTGCATCCTGTCGAGCATCTCTCAGCAGTTCGGTCATTTGTTGTATCAATTGCACATTCGTGGCCAGTTTCATGGTGCACCAAACCCGGAAGGTAATTAAGTAGTTGAAACACTAAGTGAGAGGGTCTGATTTGGTGGTGGTTTTTATTGCTGACTAGTTTACGCAAGTTCTTAGAAAAATATTCGTTCTGCTTCCTATATATGGACAAGAACCTTTTGCAGAGCGCTACCCATCTTGCTTGTCACTCCTAGGACGAATTCTTTTTCTACGACACAAGATCTCGTTGGTACGCCAAGTCAACCCGAAATAACTCGCGAGATCATTTGCTGCCTTCTCCGCTCTGGATCCATCACCAAAGAAAAACAACTCGTTAGCTCTAGAGTCAAAGTTTTTGCGTTTTCTCTTCCTCTGTTCCATGTACCTGAGTAATTTAATCACTTTTCTTCTGCTCCTCGAAGGTACTACCAAGATGACAAAGTTAAATAGCCAGAAGTGTGGGAGGACTTAAGCGTCAGAACTTTGCACAAGCAGCCAATGCCAATGACGGTCAAAACGCTCACATTTACTACTTGCTACTAATCCACTAGAGTGACTCTATTTGTTTCCAGCCCCTTTTTATTTGCGGGGAACCACAAGACAGACCCGCTGTGAGACCTCTTGCGCTGTCAAAACCAACCACCAGAGTGAGGGTTCAGCCGAAAACCAGACGACGAAAGCCGAAGACCGAGCCGATAGTAAACCAGCAAGTGATTTTAATTGTTATGGAGTTGGCAAATTGTAAAGTGAATTTATGAGGTCTTATAACGCAACTTCTTGCTATCTTTAAGCCATTCAGAATGACTTTTTATCCGTGCGCAATCAATTCGTGTCCGTTTGTTCACACGCATTTCCATTGATAAATGCGGAAGGGACTTGAGAGATCTTCTTAAGAGACCAATAAATTATTATTTGACCTGGTTGAAAATTATCGAAAGGACAAGAATGCGCTCGAATCCATTAAGATAAAGCGAAGAAATTTTTCAATAACATTTAATATTTGTATTTAGGGGATCGAGGTTGTTTGAAACTAGACATGTGAACTATGACATTTAAGGTGCCCCTAGTACCTCACAAACGAGTTGTTTTCGCACTCAACCGTGTCGGCAAGGCGAGAGTGGGAGATCGTAAGGCATCTAATCGTGTATTTAGCCATCACCGTAACAGCCATTAGGCCGAGAGGTAGCGCATCAAAAGAATGTGTGCTTAACAGCCAGTCAAGCTTGTAATCACTACGATGGAATGACGCAATTTGGAGAGCTAGCGGTAAAACTCGCGGCGGTCGATACAACCGTAAAACTTACAAATCACACGACCAAAAGAATTTATCTTCGTCTCAAGCGTCTCAAAACTTAATGGTCACCACTAAGAAGCCGCCCTGACAACCAGGCCAACCCCAAGAGCAATCTCGAGTGCTTTAAAGCGCATAACTCTTCTTTCTCTTGATGAAGACGGAAGGCGAGGAGGGGACGCTCTTCTTTGGCACTCCTTGATCACCAAGGCCAGCGTCTTTCCGTATAGAATACTCTGTGAAGCAGATCTACCGTTTAAATGAGCCATAAAGCATGGTGGCTCGTACTGCACGACAGATACCCTATCGGCTCACCTCATCTGTGTAGAGTAGACAGTGTATCTGCCTTGATTGCAAAAGTTAATAAGTGCTTGTAAGAAAGTGTTAGTAGAAACAAAATAGGATGCTTATTGTATCAAAGAAATCAGTCTCTACACTACAATCCATAGCACGAGGCTAGCTTGTCGAAAAATTTGATGATAACAAATCAGCAGTAGAATTAGCTTGTGTGAGGATCGTCGTATCACCAGCAGTGAGTAAACGCATGAAATTGTATACGCAGGAAAGCAGAACATTCGAACAGGTTATTCATCGCTCGTGTCCACCACACGACATTCGGAATATTATGCCTAGGGTTTAGGGTTTATTTTTCCAAAATTCGAAAAATAAAATTACCCCAAAATTCCATTCCGCACTGGTAACGCGAGGGTCGGCGGCAATGGCGAACGCGCGACTCAAGCAGGCGCGGCGCCGCGCGTCTTCTCGAAGGCCAAACGTCGCGCAATCTATAGAAAGCCATGCTGGTCAGACGCAGCCAGCTTCAACTTTTCCTCAAAATGCCCTGGTACCCCAAAACGAACAAATTTCTGGTGCTAAGAGTGAGCGGACGGCGCTTGAAGCCGCGCTTTTGGAGCGAAAACGAACATTGGAGGCCAAAATTTTGGCTTTAACACTAGGAAAGCCCATGCACAAAGAGACGGAGCCGGAATGTGACGCCACGGGCCGGCGCTTGGCCCGTTGTCATCGAGATTTCTTGCTGCAAGAGATGGAGTGGATGGCTGCGGATTTCGCGCAGGAGCGCAAGTGGCGCGTTCGCAATGCCAAGATGCTTAGTCAGACACTAGTGTCCCATTTGAATCGACAGGAACAGCGCGTTGCGCGACAGAAGAAAAGTGAAGAGACGGCAAGACGTCGAACTGCCGCTCGCATAGGCCGAGACGTGAAGAAGTTTTGGACCAAGATTGACAAGATCATTGCATTTAAATTAAAGCTCGAGGCTGATGAATTACGACAACGGCACATGCAAAAACACTTGCGACTACTTGTGAAGCAAACGGAGAAGTACGCGACGGCATTGGCCGCTAGTTTCCAAGAAACGGAGACGATTAAAGAGGAAGAGAGAATGGACAAGACGGTTGGGAGGGAATGTATAGCAATGGGGAAAAGTGTGGATGATGATTGTGAGAATAGTGACGATGCCGAGTTTGAACCAATAGAGGAAGAAGATGATGAGACGACCATTGAAGCTGAGGAGATGAGAGAAGGACCTGTATCAAGACAAGAGGCAGCGATGGAAGTTGCATTGTTACAGGACGAAGGACTCATGTCGATTGAAGAGCTTCGGGCAAGGTATGGTGTTGCACAGGTTGGGAATCGGCGTGCGAAAGACGCGATGGATTCGAGTGAAGATGAGGCGTTTGAGCTTACGGAGGCAGAAAAAGATTTGAAGACGCCGATTGTCCAGAAAAATGGAAGGAATGGACTTAGATCAAAGAGACGGACAGCAACTGTGGTGACTCCGTTGCAGCAGGACAATAAATTGTCGACTGAGAATTTGCAGGGACGATACGCTCACGCCGATGAGGAGACTTGTGGAGATGAGGAGGGCGAAAGTGATGGCGATGAGCTTAGAGATAGTGATTTTGTGATTACAGATCGTAAAGTAAAGGAAGAGGCTGATGATGAGACGACGATAGAAGAAGAGGAACGATATGAAGGAGAGGTTTCGATGTCCCAAAAGTCAAATGAATTGAGGCTGCTCGAAGAGGAAGGCGAGATGACTACGGAACAGCTTCAAGCTCGATACGCATTACCATTAGATGACGAAGAGATTTGCAAGTTTAAAAAGGAAGAGTTGGATGTAATAAAAGGAGAGCACGGTTGTAGTGGCGAGACTTCGAATGCGAATACAACAGTAGCAAGAAGAAGCGGTTACAAGCGACCTTATTTGCTGACTTCACGACTTAATTTGCGGGAATATCAAGAAGCAGGCGTCAACTGGCTTCTCAGTATGTGCGAGCGACGCATTAACGGCATTCTTGCTGATGAAATGGGGCTGGGCAAGACGATCCAAACTATCTCACTCCTGGCTCACCTCGCGTGCGCTCAAGGATTGTGGGGTCCTCATCTGATTGTTGTTCCGACTAGCTGTCTTGTAAATTGGGAGATGGAATTTAAGCGGTGGTGTCCAGCGTTTAAAGTACTGACGTACTTTGGATCTGCAAAGCGTCGAAAGGAACTGCGACAAGGCTGGTCAAAACAAAATGCCTTTCAAGTGTGTATTACAAGCTACCAGCTCGTTGTTCAAGACGCGCATTGTTTTAAACGCAAAAAGTGGTACTATTTGATCTTGGATGAAGCTCACAACATCAAAAACTGGAAGAGTCTACGGTGGCAAACATTATTGACATTTAGCTCCCAACGTCGATTGTTGCTCACGGGGACACCACTGCAAAATAATTTGCTAGAGCTCTGGGCTCTTATGCATTTTTTGATGCCACACGTGTTTGCGTCTCGCAAAGAATTTAGTTATTGGTTTCAAAATCCGTTGGCACTTATGGTGGAAAACGGTAGTGATCCAACTCAGTCAGGAGACAATGGAGTAGAGAATGGCAAAAACTTGGTTACTCAACTGCATGGTATCATCCGTCCTTTTGTTTTACGTCGGCTCAAGAAGGACGTAGCAAAACAATTACCAGGAAAGTTTGAGCACGTGATTACGTGTCAATTATCCAGGCGTCAGCGTTTTTTGTACGAAGATTTTATATCTCGCAGTACGACGCGTCGCGCAATGTTTGGTCGCGGCAAAGGCCGTGGAGCAAATTTTATGAGCATGATGAACGTTCTTATGCAGCTTCGCAAAGTGTGCAACCATCCAGATCTGTTCGAGCCCCGTCCCATTGCGTCTCCATTGGATATGCTCAGTCTCCACCTCAGAATGCCGTCACGTTGTGGATTCTTGATAGAAGAGATCGTCAATGCGCGTCCTCGTATTGCGCTGTGGACAGGCACAAATTTGCCAGGATTAGAGTTGCTTCGTTATGACAAGATGAGCTCAATACGAAGAAGACAGTTGATGTTCTATGACGTCAATGTCCCCCTTCCAGCCGACACGATCACAAATGTTTTACCTACGTACAAGACAAAAAAAGATATTGTCCGAAGACTGATGGCACTTGCTGTCAAGCGGCGAGAATACTGGGCGCAGAAGCGTCTTTTTGTTTCAAATCTCCAAAAGCTTCAAGCTGGGCTTTCTCTTGACACACCTGTATTTGGAGATGCATTGATACAAGCTTGTACAATGCCGACATTCATTTCGTCCGCAATGGAAGTCCACGTGCATCGCGCTCGTCCTTTTCTTGACACTCGTGAACCAACTCAAGCTTTGCAAGCCATGGTGCGAGACCCTGAAGAAAGACTCGCATCTCTTCAGCCTATGGTCAACAAGTCCATTTGCTACGTGTCAAAGGCCCGCGCGAGACCTGCTCGTGTGGTGTATGGCGGTGGTGGCTTTGCTCATGATAATCTTGTTCTATCACGAATGGCGCAGGCTGAGGAGTTGGATGTAAAGTACGCGCGTCCTGCAGCAAGTCGCATCCTCGCTCCATATTATGACTCGTTCAAGCGAACACAGCTCTTTTTCCCGGACAAAGCACTGGTACAATTTGACTGTGGCAAACTGCAGCAACTAGCAGTGCTACTTCGGACTTTGAAGCGTGGCAACCATCGATGTCTCATCTTTACGCAAATGAGCTCAATGTTAAATATTTTGGAAGTGTTTTTGAACTTGCACGGTCATACCTATTTTCGTCTAGATGGCGCGACAAAGGTGGAAAAGCGACAGATGCTGATGGAACGATTTAATCGGGATGAGAAGATTTTTTGCTTTATTTTAAGCACTCGGAGTGGTGGCTTGGGTATCAATCTTACAGGTGCAGATACTGTGATCTTTTACGACTCTGATTGGAATCCTGCAATGGACGCACAAGCCCAGGACCGAGCTCATCGGATTGGTCAAACGCGTGATGTCCACATATATCGGCTCGTGAGTGAACATACTGTGGAGGAAAATATATTACGCAAGGCGCAGCAGAAACGCCATTTGGATTTTTTAGTGATGTCTGAAGGTCAATTCACGACAGATTTCTTCTCGAAAGCTAGTTTGCGCGAGCTTATGACAGGGGGCACTGGTAAAGAACAAGAGATGGAGTCGGAATCGGAATCGGAAGATGAAATTGTAGACGAGAGCATGGAAGACGAGAATGAACTTTCACTTGATACGGTGGAAAAGGCAATGGCTCAGCTTGAGGATGAAGAAGATGTCGTTGCAATGAAAGGGGCACGGGCTGAGTATCTGCAGGAATTGAGTGAATTTGACGACGATGCAAGTAGCGTGAGTCATGTCACTTCACCTAGACAAATTGGGCGAACAGCTCATTCTGTTGAGATGAAACCGTTGACGCCATCTTCCGTGGTATCGGGAAGCACTGCTGCAAGTGAGAAAGAGGAGGATGACGACGATGAACTAGAAGAAGAAATAGTGGGGACGACAAGACACCTATCGATCGAGAGAGGAAATCGGCACGAATATACAACATCCGATGGATCTGAGGATGACGAGAGCATGAATGAGGAGAATGGTGATGAAGTTAAGATAAAGTCTAACCGGAAACGACAGCGCAGCGTTCCAATCGATCAAAAGAGAACCCCTAAGCGCCTAAAATTAACTGAATCTCACGATCATGATGGACGTGTTTTTGATAAAGTTCGCGAAAAAGCTCGAGATGCTGCTGAAGAAAAAAAGCTGCAAGCTTGGAAAGCATCTGTACAATCGCTTCAAGGATTTGAGGACTCGTTGAATCCAGTGGACCGCTATGCGCTTCACTTTCGCGAGGATGTGGAACCTCTGTATGCATATACACCCGCTCAACAAGTCGCTGCTCTTGCCGGAGTAGAAGTTGATCCAACTGCGCCTACGCTTTTGCAAGATATCGAGCAGATTGAGACCGAAAAGCGAGAAGAAGAAGCTCGTTTGATTGCTGAAGGAGAGCTTGTCGTCGGTCAGATGGATGACGATGAGCTGAGCCCAGAGGAAAGAGCCGAGCAGTATACCGAGCTGTACCGTCGTGAGCGAGCGCACATTCTTTTTGAAGGTCGAAAGCGTCTTCTCACGGGAGCAGCGTGGTCGCTTATGAAATGTGCGAATACTGGTCAGCCATTTTACTATAATCGGGATACGCGTGAAGCAACGTGGGAATGTCCTTCGGTGTGGACTGCAAATGAGCAGCTTAAGAGCGCATTACAGAGAGGATACGAAGGCTTGCCGCCACCGGCGTTGCAACGCGTGCTGTCAATGCTTACCTCGTACCCAGAACGCTATCGTGCGCAGATGGTCTGTCGAAGCTGGCACACAGCAGCGCAGCATCCATCGTTGTTCATCAAGGTGTCTGCATGTGACTTTGAACACGGCTCGGCAGCATCGTTGGTCCAGTTTTTGGCAAAAGTGGCGCCCGGTGACACAATTCTGTTTGGTGCGGGGGTGTACCAGCTGGATGAGCCGCTTAAAATTTCGAAAGCCTTGCGATTACTCGCGGCTTCCGATACGCATGTCGAGTTGCAGATGCGTTCTTGCCGTGCACAAGTGCGCTGGAGTGCTCGCGGTGGAGTTATCCGTGGCTTCCACATTACGCGAACCACAAGTGCTCCCGATGTTCCTGCGCATGAGATCAAACCAAGCATTGATATTGACGCTGCGACTCCCGTCGCTCGAAAACGTAGACGGTCTTCGCGCAAGCAAGACAAAAAGCTTGTGAATTGGCAGCATTTATTAAGTGTGGTTGGCGATGGACAGTTGCGTGTAGAGTATTGCGAATTTGATGGCAATGGACTGGGGAACGCGTGCGTGTGCGTGTGGGGCCGTGGGGAAAAGAGGAAGAGGAGAAAAAGAAGGCGTAGAGATGAAAATAGTACCTGCTCGACGCCGTCATTACAGCCTCCAGCTCTCATTGTTGATCCTTCAGCGACGTCCATTACTACTGCCACACCGATGGCTTCTACGACACACACAACTGCTTCAACGCCTGATGTCTTAAGTACGTCGATGAGTACCTCGGTTACGACAGAAACGCTCACCAAGACTATTGCGACTACACCAGCAGCTACACAATCTACAAATCCGGTATCAATTATTGTGTCAGCGTCGAATGCAATGCTGTCAAAGATACCCACAACGTCTAGTACAATCACTAGGATAGCAGGACCAACACATTCAGGCCCCAAGATGACTATGGGAGATACCACAACGCCCCGTGCTACTTGGTCAACGACTTCGCTTCCCCAAGCAGTCGCAGCATCTTCCACGACAGCAAAGGTTTCTGCTGCAGATACCTTGTTAGTGCTCCAAAATTGTCGCATCCGGGGTGCCGGAAGCTCTGGTGTGCTTCTCGTACGTGGTTCATTAGTCCTATCACTGAATACCGTGGAAGACAATGCGCACTCGGGTATTACTGTGCTGGGTGGAAATGCATTAGTGCGTCGAAACAAAATCCAGCGAAACGCGCGGTTTGGTTTACGACTCCTCTATCACGCGGGCAACGTGATTGTTGAAGACAATGCCATGTTTGGAAACTCATGTGGCAATTTGGATGTCGACAATTCCGGCCGACGGTTTGTCGTACGTTCAAATGAAATGGACAAGCGAAAGAAGACGTCAGAGACATTGTCGCATTCCCATGGCAAATTACGATTAAAGACATATCGCGTGCTGGAAAAGGAAGTACCAATCGTTTCTAAGCCGGCGACTAGTGTTCTGACTTCGACAAGTGAGTATTGGAAGCGACAATTCACCGGAGCTGGCCCAGTGACACCACAGGCCTCGTTGATCTCACCAGTTTCTACAATGGCGTCTGCCATCACTTCGAGAAATCCTGTCGTCGTAGCTAATAACATGATGGGGACGGGATTTCCGATGGGATTGATGCAGTCTCGAGCATTCGCACAAGGTGCTCATGCGTTGCACGTTTCCCAACTGCCGATGGCGTTTGCATTGGTAAGAGCGAAGCCCACTATACCTTCCATGACGCTGAATCGACTACAATTAAATGGCTGTGCACCAGGAGCTACAAGTAAGACACTTCAAAGGGCCGTCACTTTACCGAGTGCTACCATAAAACCAACCACGACCACCGTAGCCACATCGAGTACCTCCCTGTTTGTGCCGCCAAAAAAGCAGCAAAAACGGCCATCAAAGACGCAGCAGATCGTTGAAGGTGGTCGTGAGATTATTTTGCGAGACACATGCGAAAAGCCGATCGAGAAGATCATTAAACCACGTCGTCCCAAGGATGTTCATACAAGAGTGCCTACGTCTACCATGCTGCCACAAACGCCATCGTCTTCAGCTTTTAACAAGAATTTTCATCTCAGCTCCACCGCAGCAGCAGTGCCCGCAGAAATGAAAGTCGTGATGGCTAACACGAACAACTCACAAGCCTTGCCAACAGCCACGACGCAGGCTCAAAAGGACGTTGCTACTTCTCCTGGAAATACCGTAGCAACGAAATTTGGAACAGTACCAAAACCTGCAACACCGACGACGACGACACACCCAATACCGTCGAAATCCAAGGTTCCGGTAGTTGCATTTGCTGCCACGCCAACCATGGAAGCAGAGCACGCGCCACGGATGTTTCAGTAAAGGCACCAGGTCAACAAGCTCAAGAATCGTTGGTTATTTCGACTAAAGTAGCCAACGAGTCAGCCAAACCAAAAGAAACGCAGCAGCTGGAAGCTCCTCCAAATAAAACAAATGCCAAGAGCTCTAGCGACGACGCACTTTTAATCGATAGATTGGACAAATGAAGCGCTTTGCAATATATTTATTAAAAACAGAATAATAAAGAGCTTGTTGAGAGTAATTATTTTGTGACAGCAAGTGTTTGTTTGATGATTCAATGAGAATATATATAAAATTTTCTCTAGTGACATAACTATTTTGTGATGGATCCATGTAGTCGTACATTTTATATAAATGGCCACAAGCGTAGGGACAACAAGTTGGACCAAAACGGTGGCATGCATCAGCGTACTATGCCTGTAAGTTCTCAGCCAGCAGAATGGGTGACTTTACAAGATACCGGGAATAATCGTGGCGAAGTCATTGTGCGATAACATTCTCCAAGCATCAATGGTGCTTGCACCGTTCTAAGAAGAAAACTAGAATGATGACGCGCGCTTGTCGCTCTGGCGTCGACGTTTATCGGAAGTAGCCCGCAAATTGTCAAATTATAGTGCCAATGATTCGTTGTTGACGCAAAGACATCCATTGGGAACAGCAACTCTGAAACTTCCAGGTCACGTCCGATCAGTCCTCGAGCCTTGAGCACGCAGCTAAATCGCTTTGTGAGCGATAGCCAAGGATTACACTGATGTCAGCCCTTCCACGATATATAAGCATTTCACATACTTTGTGCTTCAGAGACTTGATGTTATTAAGACACGTACGCTAAAGAGTAAGATATGTTCGGACAAGAAGAGATCTAGAATTAAAAAACCGGTGCAAAAGTTCAGCCTACAAATTTAATAACCTGTCGTAGTATCTTTCTAAAAGGATGCAAATACTCCCAGTGCTTTTTGTGAGCTGCCGTATCAAAGACTCTTTAGTGCATGTTAACGGCTCTCCTTGATGCTATCAAAAGTATCCTGGAGCTGGATCTTTCACCACTACTCAATGTCGAACGCACAAAAACTTTGTGTGACCTTCATCTCCACTACTGAACATACGCCTGGAACATCCGCTTTCGAACACAAATTTTGTGAGATGACTTGACCTCATATTCTCTCAAATCTATTTAGATGCAAAACATAGTCTAAGCCGAGGTACATTTTACTTTATGGGGCTCTGCTCGTGCCTTATGGCTGGTTACAAGTCGCCATAATGCTTTAGTTTCTCTGTCACACAAAAACAAATGTCGATGTTGGACAAAGCTGGTTAGTCCCCATGGCCTTTCATAATTTGCTAAAGCATATCTCAATAAATTTCATTGCAGACTGATTTATTTGAGAACTGCTGTGAGCGATTTCGCAATCAAATCATGTCCGAATGAAGGTCCGCAATGGTCGTTACAATCGTGCAGGCAAATGTATAGATGTTACTGAGTTGTAGGCTAGCTCTGATTCATTAATTCGGAATTGCTAGTAACCATTTACCAAATCCAGCGCACTGTACTCACATTTTACTTAAGACAGTCGGTTATACAGGTGTTTACAACAAAGAAGCGCGGACTCGTCTATGCTTATTGTTGGCTTTTGAATGGTAACGGGCACAATGATCTGTTTCCGCACAGTTCCAATCGGTGACAGAATCTAAATTTTACGAAAACAATGTGTGGGTCGAGCTTGTTCATATTATTTTGTGTGACATATTTTAAGGAACGTTTAAACAACAATAAGGAGAAACGTTTTAAAACTACGGTGCAAAGAAAAATTGTGCATGGTCTCATGATTATTGTCAGAGGCCTGTAAGCAGAAAGCACAGAGACAGAATGAGTGTTTCCTTTGAATGCGTTCTTTGGTTCCCTAAACTTTATGCTGGGGTAATTTCGCTAATAGATGACGAGGACTTCCGCATCAATGACACCGGCGCCAATATTAGATGCTCCACCTAACCGAAGCCGATCACGGTGAGCTTAGAAACGGCAATGAAAAGGAATAAAACAATCGTCTGGTCTGTTCGAAAGGGCCATAGCGGCGAATATGTTTGAGCCGGATTAGCAAATATTGGTATGGCCATTACGAAGTCGGTGAGAGGTTACACAAATAGACACTCACGTGCAGTTGGCTCAGTTAAGAAAGCGCGCAAAAGTTCATCCACCTAACTAAGCGACAGCAGCCAGGGTAATAGTGATTTGTTGAAGTATGACTTTGAAGTGACGAGCTTTTTAGGCTGGGTGACAAGTAAATTTCTTCACAGAGACCGTTCAGATGGACGGACTGCTCACAGGCGCGGCCTGGATAGAGGCCTTTCGTGTACTCTTAACTTTTTTCGAGAGGGCGTGGAAACTGCAACAAAGGCCGAGTTAAATATTAGTCAGTACGAATAAAGGAAGGTTTGCAGACTGGAAGAACAGAATCCATACGCTCAGCTACGCTGACAGGGAGGTTAACCTCCAATACGCGCAAGCGTGTGGGCATCCCATGATGCATAATGCACTCACCATATGCGGTATAGAGGAGTTTTTGCCAAGCGCACTAATTGTTAGGAACTCGTGTTACCACAAACGCGCTTCGTATGGCGTGGGGGGGCGGCAACGCGCATACGTCTTGCATGGATAGAGGTTATCCTATTGAGACTCAAAAAAGTAAAAGGTCGACAAGTTTTAGCCCTAAAGAGCTCCGTACGCACTTGTCAAGTGTTCTTTACGCAAAACGTTAAATCTTCAATCTTTATGCCAAGTTGGACAGCCAACTGTATACGAGTACTGTTAGGGACTAGATCTGCTCAATGGGTTGTGCTTCGCTTCACGTACTTTGGCATGGAAATTTCATGGACGACTTAGCCTACAGCCAATCAGACCATGCATATTATGTAAAAAGCATTGTTCACGGAGAGTAATACTCAGTAAATATTGTGACACTACAAATGCATAGATAAGTTTCGCCCTTGTCCGATCCATGAACAAATAGCTTTTGCGGGCCAAGCAAAACTATCGACTTATTCGGACCGTCTTTCAGGCTTATAAGCACTGCTCCATATTCATCAGAAATCAACATTTAATTCTTAGGACATAAGTGCATCTAAATATTATAACTTTTTTTTCAAAGGAGGAGTGGGATTAGGTCTCTGACCTTTGCTCTATACTCAGACTTAAGAAGAGTCCTCAATATCATCAACTACGATGATCGTGAGTATATAAGCACGATACCATCGCCGACGATGGTTTTCATGCATGAAGACAAGAAATACTAACCGCTGCTAAGCTATTTCGGTCCGAATGCAAAAGTTGCGATGCCAAACCACTTCCGGTAACAAAGCAGCATATGGCTGAGTTCGACAATGAGCCAAATGTATGTGTCCTAAGCTTTCCAGTCAATTTGAACATTTAGGCTGTCATAGTTGCTGTAACCACCAGAGCGCTCGATGTGGACCATGCAAGGTAGGGTAGGCTGTAAGATAAGGTATCGAGGCCGAGGCCTTGACGATATACACAAAGTAGCACGTATTCCACTGAACAATACTTGCTGTCGACATTGTTCGCTATCTGTCCAGAGTGAGCGGTTAAAGGAGGAGGAACTCGGGTTGCTACCCTAACTGCGGCATGTATTCTGCTAACCAGAGGGTTAGGCAAGCAAAATACATGCTGCAGTCGAGACAAAAATAACGAAACAAGAACCAGACCATCACTCTATTCGAGAAGAGAGAGTAGAGCATTGCGCTCAGATAGTAGCGCAGAGCGTCTCTAGTAGGCATGTCAATTCTTTATGATAGCGTTCGGCCATATACCCCTGCAAAGAGGTAATTAGTACGAATGAAGTCGAGATGAGCCTGGGTCCTAGCAAATACTCAGTTTGAGCTGGGTGAAAAATCCACGGCATACTTCAAAAGGACTGGTAAGGCTGACAGCATAGTCGAAGTATTGGTCGCACGATCTTAAAAAAAAGGTCAGCTCCTCATTAACAGTAGGCAAAGCGATCATCGAAAACCCCAAAAGGTACTGAGTGCAATGAGTGAATATTCGCTTTCAACGATCTACCAAATCCGTATCAAACTTTGAAAAAAAATTGCGATGCTGGTATCGAAATTCCTGACTTCGGCGAAACCTTTACGCCATAGATTTAATTTTGTTCATAGATCCGAACAGTGTGTGACACAACAGTAGCCATTTGAAGAAAGTAGATGACGTTATGCAAGACGTCAATGTTGCGAGTCATGTATTGTGACAGGTGAACTATGACAATCATGTCGTACAGACACCCGCAATTTGCCGTTACATTTAGCAGGCACTTCTAGATGTTACATTGCTGTCAGCCAAAGATCATCCCTCACTGGTCTGTGACTGATTAATAGTCAGATGGAGACAATAGATCGTGTGCTTGAGTACACAACGCAGCTGATACATCGCATTTGTCGGCCGGCAAGCTGCCAATGCCTAAAAATGCTTTTAATAAATGCGATTTACACCCCTATATTCTTCACATAGAGCAGCTAGACAAAGCAGATCTCCTTAAATCCTAAGGCGCAAATGCTCCAATACTTAGTAGAAGAGAGGCCTAAAGCTTTTGATGTCCTAAACCACAAGCCTCTTTTCTTGACAAAGACAATTATCTGGCCTCTTGATTAGTGCGCTAAGGGGGTCTCATACTGCTACCACCACACCATTTAGGCATCGCTCCAGCTCTCTACCTTGTAAGTCAGGCAAACGTGGGTGTTCATGTTTTATATTTTAAGCCAATTGCCACCACCTTATTGACCATTAAGATGCAAAACGCTGTGCGCTTTGGTTAGTTCAACCTACAGCTCAATCCGAAGGAAAGCGACTCTCTAAAGCAGTTCACACATCTTTTACTGAGACGATTAGTGATCAACAACATTGTCACACGAATAAAGGAGCTAGTCTCTACAAGGACCACTACCGTAATGCGTTGCCTCCAATAAACCTTCAGGGCCAACTCCAAGAGCAATCTCAAGTGCGTATTTATGGTTGTACGGAATCCGCTGTACCTCATGAAAAAGATAAGGACGAAGAAAGGAGCGGCTTCCTCCTTCGCTCCTTGACCACCAAGCACATTAAAAAGTTTATCGGAAAAGCAGGGGCGCTTTCACGGGCATCTCTATTAGGCAATTTGTGACAGTGATGCAGTATTTAGTCCACACTAAAATGTAAAACGTTTACCATGTGTTGCCGGATCACCCGGTGCAAAATCATAACTCTGCAAAAGTTTATGTCCCTCTATATATTTTTGGTATTTGCACCTGGAGCAGTTTAAAAGTAAAGCTCCAATTGTAATGGTAGCGTGCTATAAGCACAATGACCGCAACCCGATCGTTGCATGACCAGTATTTTCAGTTAGGTTTCGCTGTGACAGCACATTGCACCGAGTAGATGTGCCGAAAAACGTAGAGTTTTTTTGTGAAAGACTGTTCACTATCCTTGTTTTCAAAGGATCGACGTGTGCAGTAAATTGCATTCTATGGACTTTGAGACTCACTACTACCGCAATGTTGCCATCACATAGAAGGCCTACACAAACCGGTCATAATCAACCATCAAGTCCCGCTTAAGAGCTTCACTTAGCGTCGTAAGCAATCAGGAGAGCTTGCACCCGATTTCAAATTATACTTGTATGCTCTGAGCTTGATTATCACCATACTTCAATTACTGTTGCGGGATCGGTGATCATACAAGAAGTTACAACTTAAACTCTAGTGCAGTACTTAAAATCCCGCAGTTTAGTGAAAAGCTTGGCCGCGTGGTTGGTCAAAAATAACTTACCCCCAAGTTGTCTTGGCTTTGAAAATTTCGCCGAAAAGTTAAGCCCCGAACGCCGATATGGGGTCATTCGCACTATAAATGACCACAACGCGCATTCAGACTACTGCGTATTACTCACAAAGAACTTGCCGAATGTAGTAGTCTACAAAAAATCTAGCTGGATCCGTTCCGACTGCACCTGCGAGTTCCGTAAGCAAGATCACCGCGCAAACTCACAAAATTTCATTTTTTGGAAAATCAGCTCCCACAACTTACAATTTTGGCTTATTTTTGCGGATAAATCTTACAAGCCAATGCTGGAAACAACCGAAATTTATATATCTGCTGACTTTATTTATCAATAAACACTGCACTCAATAAACTTTACTTAACCGATGACCTGCAATCTTTGACTTGATTGCTCATTCATGGCTCTCGCACTGACGTCAAGTGCAAGCGTTGACAAGACCGCGGGATCTACCACTGGTGTTGCGAGTCGCTGCTATGAGTTACTCCTTCTGACTAAAGCCCTTGTCCTGCTCGTCATACAATTGGTCGTTCACGCCCAAGTTGCTGCAAGACCCGCCCGAATCGTTCCTTTCAGTGTCACTGAACACCTTTGCAAATGTAAGTTGCGGTACACGAACAAAGGCTTGCTCCATTGACGACGCGTCAAAGAATCGACCAAATACTTGACACCAGCGATTCCACTCTCCAGGCACGGAAACGCGCAGTTCCTCGCGCCGCGGAAAACCTTCAGCATTGACGCCAATAATCTGAAATGAATTGAGCGTGTCCGTGAGCACAACACGCAGGACTTGGTACCGCTCCACTAGTTTCCCATTGATTGTATCTTCACTGGCGTAGAGACACAAACCATCGTCGCTCTTAAAAAGACAATAGTACGATTTCCACCGTTTCAATACGCGACCCTTGTACTTCTGCAACCACCCTCGCATCACAACTGCCGTCGACTGCTTCTTTTTGGCCATTGGAAACCCAGCTGCTGCTGCGGTTGAGCTCAAGTGAAATGTCCCTTTCCTCGACTCATTGTTTCCAAAGCGAGTTGAGACCCTTTGTCGGTGGTGAACCGAGTTTTGTCGACGAAATCGAGACATCTCGATATCTTCGGTCGTCGTGATTGTCCTCAGGCTTCCCATGCTGCTACTGAACGAAGTGATCTTTGCTTTCTCGTCGTGATCAAACGCATCGTAGTCGCCTGAATATTCGCGAAAAGCGCAGTTGGTACTTGAGCTCAAACAAGCCGACGTTTCCGACGCATCGTTTTGGAGCGATCCAGACACTGACTCGAGTGTGAAGCCATCAGAGTCAAAATTGACCGAAGCCTTGCGATCCTCTGTACTCGCACTCGTGGCGGTTTTTGTGTTTTCAAACGATGCTTCTTGGTCGGACGAAAAGCTATCAGAAGGTGTCGTACTCCAGCCCACGATTTCAGCAGACGAGGACGACGTAGAAGACGTTGAGCTTTGTATCGACTGCTGGAAAGTCGGAGACAACAGTTGGAGACCACTTGACGCCAACGCTGCAGTGGTCATATTTCGAGGTCTTGCTTCTGGCTGGTATGTAGGCATGGGGACGACAAGGAAAGAATTACGCTTTTGGTGCAAAGTACAAGAGTGATTGATCCCAGCGAGTGCAGCTTGTCGAAATGAGAACCCAAACTAATCTTTCGACGAAAAAACCGATCGCTTTAAGAACGACACCGGGTTGCTTGATTGCAAACTAGCCCGAAACCTTTCGATCTATTTAGACTTCCGCGTGCTTTGCAACAAGAGTCAACAATGTCCACCAGAATCGAAAATGAAGCAAGCACGTGTAGCGCAAAAATAAATAAATAAATGACCCCCGACGTGCCACTTCTGCTCTCCGCGACGGACCATACATAGAGTAGGAGGGCGCCCGATAAGATTGTAAGCCTATCATGTAGGCGTTACCAGATGGAATGTATGAAAAAAGTGGTAGGTACTACATCCCATGAAAAAAGACATAAGTGGTATTTAGATTAAAGTGTTTGAGTTTTGTGCGAGATGGAAAGGGCTGCAAGTTCAAGCCGTGATCAAGTGCCCCGCTTGACCTATACTATGGGTCTGGATTAGAAATAGAAAGGGTAGAAATTCGTTAAGTCGCACGCCGTTTTTACTGGATGGAAGAACGTGATTCCTATACCCCAACATGACGACAGCATTTTTCAGGTCGGTTTTTGCTGTTATTTTATTTATAAAGTGTTTGTTCACAAACGTCTTTTCCACCGAAGAAGCATGGAATGTCCAGGTCCTTCTCCCCAAATTGCCGCACGGTCAATTTATAAATTAAGTAAGCGTGCAATGGCTGCACTCAGCTCAAGGCAAAAAAAAGGAAATTGGCGTTCGTCATGTGAGCTCGTCGTCTTTCCACAAAGTTGCTGCAGTTGCCCGCGACTTAAGCTCAATTGAGCAACACAATGTGAAGTTGAGGCTGTACTCATATTTTCTTACCGCGACATATCTACTGCTCACCTTTTGCGCAACTTGAGGCACAAAATCTTTTAGTTAGCGGTCTCAAAGTACTCCTTGGACGCAAGGACGGTTGGTTTAATGGTCTTGTGGCCCTTCTTCCACCCCGCAGGGCACACCTCGCCGTGCTCGTCCGTGAATTGGAACGCTTCCACAAGACGAAGAACTTCGTCGACGTTGCGGCCAACAGGGCAATCGTTCACCGTGCTCTGACGCAGTTTTCCTTTGTCATCGATGATGAAGAGACCACGGAAAGTCGCGCCAGACTCCTCGCCCACGTCTATCAAGACATCGTAAGCCTTGGCAATGGTCTTGTTAAAGTCAGCGATCAATGGGATCTTGAGCTCGCCGAGACCGCCCTGTTTGCGAGGAGTGTTGACCCACGCCAAGTGAGAGAATTTAGAGTCCACACTGCAACCAAGCACTTCACAACCAAGTTTGCGAAACTCGGCTGCCTTCTCACTAAAGGCGATGATCTCCGTGGGGCACACAAAGGTAAAGTCCATGGGGTAGAAGAAGAGGACGACGTACTTGCCCTTATAGTCGGACAGGGACACGGTCTTGAACTCGCCGTCGACCACGGCGTCAGCCGTGAATGCGGGAGCATCGTGGCGAATCTTGAGGGTCATAATGAAAAAGAGGTGTTAGGCTTTTGCTGAGGATTCTAGAGTGACTTCAGGGTGACCAGCATTAGACTTGGACAGTGGCTGCGTGTCAGCTGCGTCTGAAGCCTACTGGCATAGAGCGGCCAGGTAGGACATAAGCGACAGATTACGGTACTATACTTATAATGAGCTAAATTCTAGACGTAGGACGATCGGCATGCTGTATATGTGACTGAGCTTTCATCAGGCGGCATACAGCATATACAATGCTGTGTTGAGGAGTACTTGGATACGATTAGCGTGGGTCGTGATCTACAATTAAACAATTTTCATTACACTATATCCAGCAAGTTGCCTGCTGTTGTGGTATTTGGAAGTAAACTCAAATAGGTTAAAACTGTAAATCGAGGACGACAGGCATACAAACTTTAAGTCACATAATGAGCCGAAGATGCATCCACAGTAAGCACAGAAATTCCGAAATTTTCTAAAAGGGTCTATTGGTGCAGTGGTTTTACTAGCTCTGCTCCTAGTCGGGTTCGAATCCCACCGTGGACGAAAACTGACAGGTGATACTATTTAGGGTGATTACAATTGGGGAGTCAAAAAGTTGATAGATGCCGAAGGCACTGTCGTGAGGGAATCGTTACAACACCTATCCAAAAGACGTCGGTATGCGAAGCCCCTAATTAGGGGTAGACAACACCTTCGCGAACCCAATGCAAATTAGGAGAGACGGTAATACCGGGTGGCGGAAAGCTGCAAGGATCGCTAATTTAACAGTAGTTCCACCAAATCGGTATGTAAGATGTGACGTAGATCGGGTTAACCCGTGACCACAAACAGGCGCATTTAGCATATCGGCTACGACTAATTCTAGGAGTAAAAGACCCTTTAAAAGACGAAAAGCCAAAAATGCCAAATTGTTCAAAAGGTGCTAAGGCCGGTAAAACGAAAGGCCAGAAGCAGGCTTGTAAACAGCATTTTGTGTTTGGCCACTCTATTCTTCTAGCAAAAGAGCTAAGAGGGTCATCCTCTCAGCTAGAATAGGACCCAATTGTGGCGGCTGCTAAGATGGGTCCAGGGTAACGTTGAGGGTATAATTAGCAATAATGCTCCGAGTTAATTTCCATCGTAGAGAGAACGTGCCAAAGCGTTATTTAGCTGCACCAAGTTTTCATTGTGGAATTTCGGCCTGGCTAGTGACTCAAGTAACTGCCGCATTTTAGCACCGAAATGGCCTGAACTTTTGCAGCATAAGATTTGATAGAAGTGCTGTATGTGGAGCACTATAACCGCCTCGACTTGAGCGATAATTTCGATAACGTTGGCTTGAAACTCATGGAAGCGAATATCATCCACAAGCAACGTAGAGCCGCTACTCGAACAATGTGGAAAATCACAAATAAAGTATAACCGTGACATGACTTGGCATGGTCGATTGGTTCAAGTTTGAAAAAAGGACAGACTCCCATTCCAGTGTGGCCCGAAAAAGCCTCGAAAAGCATTAAGCCCTTTAGACCAAATTTGAGTCGCAAAATCGCAATACCAAAATAAGTATGGGGCAGTTTCCAGAACTCCACAACCATGATGGCAGTTTAAATCTGCAGCAGTAAGATGCTGAAGACTATAACCGAGAAATAAAGCGTTGTGCTGGAGCCGATAAAGAAGGTCGGAGTAGACTAGCAAGACATGTCGATCCAGTTTGTAGTCACGGGCCCATATAGTCGTATCAGGTCTACCTGAGACGCCGAGTCGAGAAATGGGCAATGCCGGTGAATTAAATTTCATTAAAAAATTTCGAATTCTTGCCACACTTAATTCTGATACTTCATAAATATTAAAAGCCCACGTGTGATGTTTGGCTTAAAACTTCGGCGCTTGACTAGGCCCTATTGGATAAGGGTCTAGTGAACACAGCAGAGAGCCGGCCTTGTCCAAGAAATTGTTGCATTAATGCGCGCTGACAAGCCGCCCGGAGCCAAATTGGCTTAAAAATGTGAAAGGTTTATAGCCGTAATAGGTGTTGGGTACACCGTGAGTAGTTGCGCCGGTCTAAAAATTCCTTGGGCAGCCAATAATTTTACTAACCCCAGTGACCTTATAGCTCCGGCTAGAGTTCTACCACAGTTGCCGTAGGTTATATCCACATTATTTAGAATGGGCGTAGTTAACCTGTCAAATCTGACTTGAAGCCTTGTAAGTTTTTTGCGAAATTGAGTATGCCATATAAGAAGTACGAAGTGCCAATACGAGCCAAGACTTGTCCAGCGATGGAAACGGTGCGATACCACGGGGTCCGGGCCGGTAGGAATCGGAGCGTAAGAAATATCATAGCCGTGTCCCCACGGCGAAATTGCTTTATCGAATAGTCGAATAATTGGGTCCGCCCAAATTGGTAAATTAGTCGGCATCCTGCCAGCTAAAATCACTTTACATAGCGTGTGAAGTTGAGGACTCGCAATGGCGTCTAAAATAGGTGTTAAACCTAATCAACCTTGAATGTTAGGGGGAACTACCCTTCGCAGGCCAGAGCGTTAGAAGATTTAAATCGACACATGAAGCGTGAAATTTGTCGTGAAAGTTGATTTCGAAAGTCAGTGGACGGAATATAACAAACACTGGCCGTGTACCATAGTACAGGTAAAATTATTTGTTGAAGAATAACAAATTGACCTCGTAAAGTCCTTGCGCGGTGAAGCCATAGCGAACACCGGTTTACCTTTTCCACGATACAGTTGTCTTCTCTAATACTTCTCCTTGCTGGAGTCGATCAGCATCCGAAAGAGTTGGTCCGTAATAAATACCCACAAGTTTGGTGCAGGCATCATTGTCTACCACAACTACTCCCAATGATAGAAGGTTTCGTCGTAATGGCTCATTTTACGCAGTTCAAGGCTGAAAGGGAAGGATTACTATCTCAGCCGTATTAGGACTCATACCAGAGGCCTCACAAAAGTTCCCCACCAATTTTAGGAAGTAACTGGTATGGCGTAAATCATGAAGGAGTCCGGTACAGTCATCAGCTAAGCTATCAACTGTATGGGTCGAATTATTGAGTGAGTCGGAGTCGCAAATTGAGTGAGTATCACTAATTGAGTGAGTGGCCGATTGATGTTAAAAACCATAATTTCGAAGACGAACTTAGCCTTAAGAAAAGGCTCAATAAAGAGCACAAATAATGCCGGCGATAATGGGTCTCCTTGATGGACCTTCGCACGCAGTTGAGATGGGTCAAGTGGTTGGCCATTGAACATCAGGGTAGTTAAGGTACCCGGGAAGAGGATTCGTATCCAGCGGCGGAATTGGTCCCCAAATCCATAGTGCATAGAACCATATCGAGTGCGTCCCATATGACACTATCAAAGGCTTTAGCGAAATCTAGTAAATCGGCGCCAGCCGGGAGATTTCCATCCCCAAATAATTGGGTCAAAGCTTAGAACCGTGAATATGCGTGGCAAATATCCTGACCCGGTATATATCCAAATTGATCCGGGTGAAGTGATTTTCCCAATACGGAGCCGAGCCGATAGGCCAAAATTTTGGGCCCGATTTTAGCGTCCACATTAAGTAATGAAATTGGTCGATAATTACTGGGAAGTTTCCGATCGCCTTTTTAAAAATAAGCGAGACTTGGACCCTGCGCTGGAATTTAGTCATCTTTCCCCTTTGGAATTGAGCAGCGTATATAACTTCGAATATTCTGCTCCAGAGGGGTGGGTCTGTCTTATAGTATTTAATAGGAAGGCCGTCCGGTCCCGGAGTTTTTCCAATTGCCTTGTGTGTTAGCGCCCAATAAAACTTAAAGGCTGTGAAGAGACTGTCCAAATAAGCCTGATCCGTCAATGTAAGTCGCGCTTTAGTGTCTTGAAGAATTTGGACCAATTTTAGAGGATCCCATTTTGGTTTTCTATGGCCAAATCCCTTTGAAGGCGAACGGTAAATCCCAGACCAGTACGACAAAAAAGAGGAACAAGTCGATTCTAGATCTTTGATTGAATGGACCGGGATGGGCGTCTTGTGAAGAATGGCTGGCGGTCTGAATTTTTTTTAGAGCAGCGCTCAGTGAATTCCAAGTCGGAGGTAAATTTCCGCTTGGACGAATTCCACTTTTGTTCATTCAGCTTTTCTTTAAGCTGGGTTTTTGCAATAGTAATATGGCCCAGATGGACACTTGATGGTTCCTGAGCGTGCAGATGCTGAAGTTCGTTTTACTTTAAGGTGAAGATTTTCAAGCACCCGCATGCGTTCATTTTTTTCTTCAGAACAACTCACGCAGGAAAATAGAACCATTTCGTTTGTGTTCATCCAAAACGAATCCCGGATTACAGGAATTCCAATCAGGAGCCCAAAAAGACTTCGCTTACTCATTTAAGGAGTTGTGTAAATACTCTTGGGCTTCAGGCAACTGGATTACCCAAACTGTGCAATTCCATGGGGCTCTTTTGACGGTTTGAAGATCGAACAGCCAAGTCGAAAAGATATTCCGGATGGTCGCCAATTCCAGCCAAGCCTTTAAAATCGTGGTAAATATCCTGAAAATCCGTGTGAAAAAGTTGAGAGCTGACTAGAATATAGTCAATTCTTGGACTTGAGTTGGGGCTTGTAAATTGTTGGAGATCGGGATTTTGAAGTCGCCAAGGGTCGACAAAACGGATTGAACTCATTCATTCGAGCAATCCATTGCGCCCTTGAAGACAAGTTTGATTGCCGTGTCGTGCTTAATCTGGTTGACTGAAAATGACAGTATTAAAGTCTCCCAGAACAACATGGTGACTGTTTTCTTCAAAATGACGGGGCAAATTTCCAAAAAAATCAGCCCGGTGTCCCGGCTGAGTTGGGGCGTATAGTACGTGTATGTATGTTATAGCCGAGTCAATATCACCCCGAAGTAGGAGATACCGGGAAAGGAGATCCATTGAAGTGACGTGCCGGCGCGTAACGTCTTGAAGATTGCGGATTGGGCAAGTAGGTGTCAATAACAAACCAACACCAGCTTGGCCTGTAAAAGAGCTCATATCATTTTGAGACCGAAAATTGGTGTTTAGCTGAGAAGCAATTTTCCAGTGAAATTGGGCTCTTTTAAAGCTGTTGATACCCGTATATTTTGTTTTTCGAATTCCCACCACGTGAAAATTGTTTGAGAAGAAATTTAAGGTTGGTTGTGATACATTATTGACACCATTCGCATTAATTGAGTATCCCTTAAGGATCCATTGTACTTTAAGGGTAAATGGAAACCTGGGGGTCCACTAAAGTGGCCTGCTTGCACAGATACTCAAAAGTTTTGCGTACTTCATAGGGAAGTGGCCCAGCCAAAATTCTTCCCATCAAGCGAGAATTTATTATGGCGGACAGAGCCGAATTATCCCATAATAATCACAACGAGTGGGGCAGTGCCGATACTGCCTTCGCGAGAATCGCAATCAATTTAAGTGGGTTCATATAGATGCTAGTTGCAATAATTTGCAGAGCTAGATCAGCCTCAGCCACTTTTAACTTTAACCAAAATTGGGTCTGTTCCGGGCATAATTGGCCCAAAAGTGACTGGAAGTCAAAGTCGGTCTGGCTTGGGTAAAGTGCTGAGACGCGGTCGGATATTGACCCATCGGTTGACGATGGGAAGTCATGTGAGCCCAATTTTCTGAGGACTCCGTGTCCAAAAGCCTCAGACCGAAGGTGGTGAAAATTGGCATCCACTTCCGAATCGAGTAAAACTCGGTGAAGACTAGGTTGCGCTTGGACTGTTGATAGTAGTATGTCCGGGTCAGTAATTTGGGTAAAAGATCCCAAGAATTCCTCAATGACCGCGCAGAGTTGAGAAAGGGTGAGTTCTTCGACATTGCGTTGGTATACGTCCCCATTAAATATTTCTTCGCTCCCCTCAAGACCGTTACAAACCACGCCACAGACTGAGGTGGGTCCATAGTTGTGTCCCAGAGAATGATATTTTGGTCCGGCGGAATCGGTCCTTCCTTCACGAAGCCATTCGTATGAGTCTATAAAGAAGATGGGTGGATATTCCCGTTGGGTGAGAGGTAAACGCCGCAATTCCACAGTCGGGGCGGCAACGGTAATTGTTTGGTCGTGATCTACAGTGAGTGAGGATGGTAGCTATGCTATGAGGCTCACGAGTTGAAATGCGGGCTTTGAGGAACGGTGCAAGCTTTGAATGTGCTATCGGTTATCGAAAGTGTTTCGATAGAAGATTCTTACTGATGTGGTCGCACGAAGTCCTAACGCTTGAAGACTTAGATGACACAGTTATGAGTGCCATTGAAGCACGCTCGAGTTCACTAGCTTTTGCGTCAATGCCTGTAAGGGTATATCGTCGGCCTAATAAGTAAATTGACTCAAAGCTGCGGTCAAAAAAATTGACAAGGTGTTTTCTACTGAGAACTTGGAAACAGGACCGCCAAATCCCATCAACATGGACATTAGAAAGCGCTCGGGCGTTGTGGAATACCGTCGCAATGGCCCAGGCTTCGCGTAACCTTTAGGAACTGTCTTGGTTGGGTGCACGTGACACGCTAAAAACCGATTTGATTTATTAATCCAAGGGATAGCGTCTGATTGAAAATTGACCAATTAATTTTTAGGACTTGAGGTAACGCTTATCCATACTTAAGGGAAAATTGCAAAAAGTGACATATGATGATACAAAATGTTAATCCTTCGCGTAAAAGACTAGTTTTGGCTCACATGGCTGCAAAGTGATGGCCATAAAGAGTGTCTAGCACACACTGGTGCCCCCTTTAAATTGTGATAGCGACCAGCCGGCTTTCAGTGTGAACAGATTGACTACCAGTATGCTAAGTACTAGAAGTCGGGTGTCTTTTTGATTGCGGTCTGATGAGTGCATTGACGTGTCCCACAACCAAACACCACAGCGGCCCAGGCATACTGAGGGATGTCGTTCCACAGAGGAAGAATGACAGTTTTTCTTGTGAGTCTACTTGTTGCACAACTCCATAAAAAGTCATGGAGAGCGCGCGGGAACATCATAGTGGGCGTAAGGTTCAAACTCCGTGCCTGCTCGCTTTTCACAAAGTCAGCCGATTGCCATCCGAAGAGCGGTGTAACCTCGTTAAGTGAATACAAAGTCTCCTTCTCTACAAAAATGTACTGAAGATCCTTTTTCACTTCAGAGTTGACCTTGTTCAGGCCAATTATTGCAAGCCGCACCTTCTTGTCTGCTCGCAAGTTCCGTTCGACATGATCGGAATCAACAGAACGTTTGTAAGTGAGAGAGTTACACAGCACCGACATGCATGCGATCCCATACCTATGACGTGCCGTACGCCAAATGTGTTGAACGCACCACGTTGATCGACGTCCAACATCAAGCCTTGCTTACAGTCCCTGAACACTGGGCTGGTGAAATCCATGACTTGATCGCGTTGGTGAAGAATTAGTGGAAATTGGCAAAGTTTTTCACGAGAGCCAGTGCCACAGCTGCGACTCGATTGCAGAGGTTTCTGTCGCGGGTGACCAGACCAATTTAAAACCCGTTGTATTTGGGGTGCTTCATGGCTCGGCGAAGTCGCCACACATGACGGAGTTGTACGACTAAATCTTGCGTTGATAGTGTCGGTGTTGCTGTGAACGACAGGGGATTAGCTAGCTGCTTGTGTGATGGCTCGATGACGCTTGTACAGCTCTGGTGCTCGAGAGTAGCGTCCGTCACGTGCCACTCTCTCGGCCCTTCGTCGCTCCTGAGCATTGCTAGCGTGGCAAACCACGCACACCCAGTTCCGTCGCTCAGACTCTTCAAAGCCTAATTATACCGCTTCTAGTTGCGACATACCACCTCTCCTTCCCCAAAGATGATACCCGTGATGACGTCTACTGCGGGTTATCCAGTAGCGCAGGGACTGCAATCATTGAGTGATTGTTGGGTGAAAATTTACTTTTGTACATATTCTACAAAATGGGTCTGAAGTTTTGAAACTGTTTTCAACATTTGTATCACCAAATGCGATAGCTATTGATTTGTATCACATTTTGGCAAGCCAAAAATACACTCATATTCCAGCGCATGACGAGTTCGCAATGAACGAAGGCCACCCTTATAAAACGCAAGACGTTGTCTGAAAAACACTGCACTCCTAATGATTCACAAGTTGAGTAGGTTGCTGTGGTATACAGAAAAAATATTTCTGCGTTGCTGCCGAGCTCAAACTCGTTGCAAAAGCCAAAACAACCGAGCAAATCGACGAGAGACATCCGCCGTATAATGACGGATTCACCTGCTAACTCCGACAGCGGTTCTGACCTTTTACCGCCTAATAAATGAGTTCGAGGGATCGATACCGCCATCAGTTCGCAACTGTATTATCGTTATCGGAGATGCTGGTTATATTTATGTTATTCTGGTTGTCGACCAGATGCACAGGCCTTCCACTCGCCTTCTTAGGCGCTTCACGGCTAGTCATGCTTGCGTACTGAGCTATATGCACTTAACAAGCCAGATCGTTGACTGTGTGGAAGCTCTGCTCGACCAGTGCTTCAAAGCGCGAGATCCCCTGCTTTCTCGTCAGCACAATTTTCTTGATCCTCCGCCTGACCGTATTGTATGTCGAAAGTCCCTGGTCAAACGTCTTCTCTCGGTGCATAAGCAATTTTACTCGATCAAGTAATGGTCCTGTCGTCGGCCAAAGGATAGTGATGATTGGCTGAAGTTGTCGCTTGTGTTATATCGTCTTGGCCCAAACGCACACTAAGTGGGCATCGTACTTCACGTGACTTAACACGCTACATAGCGAGCAGGTTTTGTACGTGCGGCACTCCGGGTATCGCCGCTACAAACGGCACTGATCACAACAAAGAGTTGGCTCTTGAGATTAGTTGGTCTTTTCGCCGACTCTTTAGCTCGAGCCAGAGTTGAAATGTTTGTGGATCATTTACCTAAGTCGCAAATATAGTTATCGCGGCCAATGACGCGATAATTCTCGTTTGCTCTGTTTTATTATTACAACCTGCCCGAGGTGATCGTCCTAGACCGAGATCCTTATTTACACTAACGAACTTAACGAAGGCTTTTAGATTATTGGGCATGAAGCTCTAGCTGGCAGCGGCTACACATCCCAAACAGACGCGTGAACCGAGCACGTTGATTGGTACCATACAGCCTTTAAGTAGCTAAGCTACGTCATTTACTTAGCAGAGCTTGTTCTTACTTATGGCGAAGATTGCTTAAAATTAAGTCGAGAGTGCGTCGACAGGTCTGACCTTCTCTTCATTATTGGCAGCAACCTCTTCACGCTTCTCTTTTCAGCTAGTCGTGGACAACTAACCAGCGCAGAAAAGTGGAAAGAAACGAAAAAAGACAAACGCCGGCGTTATACATATTTTACATGGTGATCAACACACCGATGTGTTAAAAAAGACGATTGTCTTAAACCTGAGAGCCGCTGCATCCTTTTTTGTGCTTCGACTGTACGCAAAGTAACTATCGACTACTGAGCAACCAATAAATTACACTTTAAAGTTTCAGCGACGTTTTACGATGGGCGCAAAAAACTTAGACATCATTGTATAGCGACAATTCTGGGTGCTTCAGTGGCGCGTACGCGAACATTCGTTCAGAAAGCTTGCCTTGAGAGGGAACAATCCGCTTTGGTGTGGCTAATACACGACATAGCTCCAGGCCTTGGCGCTTTAAAGACGTGTTGCACTAGCCGGCAAAGCTAGCTTGAATGATGTGACATAGCTCAGTTGCCGTAATCTCGGCCAAGTAATTGCATAAATCTACGCGATAAGATCCACCTTGTGTAGCGCATGGGAGTTTTGACGTATAAATAACATCGTCCTGACTAGCCAAACACTTGTCTCGCCGTGCTGGCCCTCCGTCGTTAACAGACTTAAGCAGTGTCTTCACTGAACCCTTTCAAGCGTATGAGAGCCCTTTTGATACCATGCCATACTTAACAATGCGTAGTTCCAGCCTCGCGATACTGAGGGTCCAAAAGTCTGTCTTTCGTACCTACAGAAATACATGATAGCCTTGCTGTACCCTTGTCTAAACTATCTCGGGATGTCGCTCGTGACTATGATCACTCACCCGAAATGATTGTCGCTCGCGCGAAGCGTAAGCATAAGTGACGCCGAGCAAATTGGAGAGTCGGAGGTGAGGATGTCGCTGGTAAACACGCCGCAGCAAAGCTCGTTGTACACAAAGAAGATATTTAGTGTAGCATTCGATATGAGCTTACTCTAGTTTGTCGAGCGGCCTCTCGATAAGCTGTCGTTTCAATCAATTGGGTTGGACGGGTCAAATTTGGCATTATGGCTAGTCTTGTCAAGCCGTAGATGGCGCTCATTAATCAGCGTAAAACATCTCTTCTTGAATGTAAAAGTTGTTATGTCGACATGTCGGTAGCTGATGATGGTGCTCGGCTATAAATAGAATTACCGGTACAGTCGGTGGCAGGACTAGTGGATTCTCTGTTTGAGTTGGACAAGTTGCTCAAGGCAGACTTTAAACGGGTTTATGTAGTCGACAGCATTGGTCATTCGAACTAAAGTAGAGATCGACTTCCCATCACTATCAAATGAAGCGGTCTTAAATAAAGCTGAATAATACACTTTCTTTACGGAGTAAGTGTCGACCAGATCCTTTTCCTCGAGAAATAGAAACCCAGATAGTGTTTCTTAGGCGTTTCACCTGATAAGATGTACGTCATGAAATTGCATTTGGATTGAGGAGTTGAATACTGCGTGACCAGTAACTTAAGGAGCAGTGTAAGGGTAAAATACGAATATTTTCCTGCGAAGCACAAGACAAGAATGGCTCAGAGGGTCAACTATCCCCACTTCACTCCAGCATCCTGTCTCCGAATGCTAAATGGCAAAATGCGAATAATACACGCCCATTGCCATCATCCCGGAAATGTGTTGCAAAGCAACATGAAAGGATGTAGAATTTACTGCTCACTGAACTTCGTCGATGATGAGTTTTGAATCTCTATGCGGGACAGTAATATATCATCAACTGCTGTAGATACTACAAGCGATTTGCTTTGAGAGTGGTCGATCAGATCCTCAAAGCCCTCGAACGCTCCTGCGACATTCTGTCGTCGGGTTTCACAATCGAGCAAACCCTTACACAGTGAGGAGGCTTTTGCTTAAGTCAAACATAGTTGATCATGTTGGATCGTTTTGTAGATTTGTGGCACGTCAAATGTTGCCATGGGTAGTACACTACAACAAACAGACGTTCAAAAAGGCGATCGAGTGATCGCAATTCAGCTTCGTCAATTTAAGGCCTTCAAAAAGAGCATTCTTCTTTATGACATCGAGCAACTTGCGATAAAGTGTGGTCTCAACAATTTTAGAGCTCACCTGCTCAGCTTAATTTCGTGCCGATCATGCCTCATGATGCATCGCGTTCAAACGTCTTTTTGGTGAAACATTTCCAACTGTGGGATCGTCTTCAACACCAGACGTTGAAATTATGAAGTAGAGACAATATAGTTGCCTCACTTCACGAAGAAAAGGATTAGGTGTTTTTAAATTTTTGTGGAGTGTACGTTCAAGGTGTAGTACGAAGTAGAAAAGCAGAATGCTCTAGTTGATGAATTCTTATGTTGCTCAGGTACAATTTAGCTCATGTCACACCATGACCGCGTGTGTATTTAAAATACTTTTGGCGCGTATGCACGAAATGACCTGTTGCTAAAGGCTTCAAGAATCGAAGAGAATAATGGCATACACAAACAAAAATTGTCGGCGTGATTTTGCGGAAGATCTCGACGGATGCTGGACTGCTGTGATACAGCAGTGGTCAAGACAATGCACCACGTGTAGCCGCTCCTCATGATGAAACTTTAAGACACCCTGTCCTCTTTGAAGCTTACAAAACGCCGCTTGGTGGGCAAGATCAAGTGAGGACGTATGGCATGATGAGAATCTTTTATTAAAATTTAAGCTGGATAAGTAGGTCTGTACATATGCGCGGACCAACAAAGTGTGCCAACAGGTAAATCCCTTGTCAAATGCGGCCTCACCACCCGGTGTTGGCAGTTTATTAGAGTAAGCTTTTTGGCCTGTCAAAGGATCCGGTAGGCAGCGCTGATATTGTAATCTGTGTTGAGTCATTGAACAAAATAGTTCACTTGGCCGCAGCGCTCTACGTGGTTTTCAATTTCAAACTAGAAGCGCTATTCCTGGATCACATTCTTTGACAGCATGACTTGCCAATGTCAGCTGTCTCGGAGCAAAATTCGCCTTTCAGCTTTTTAAGTAAGGTCTCTTAAGCCCGGGGCTAAAGCGGGCCACCTGCACACCGATGGTTTTGACAGAGCGATTGAATCGCATCGACAATTACGTGTCACGCAGTGCATGCAAAGCGTTAACATAGCGTCAAAGAAATAAAGTGGAGTGTGCGCGAAACAATGTCTATTGTGCCTTAGCAAGATGCACACCATATTTCAGGAAGATTAAGAAACCCTCGCGCTCAATTGATGTCACTACATTGCGGCCCTAGGCTTGATAGCGGACAAATTGCGTGATCGTAGCCCTCCCTGATGTGTTAACGATACATTATTTTAATTTAAAACTAGTGAGCGTCGTGAGATGTGCGTGCATGATATTAATAGTTTTTCTGCCGAATGAAAAGAAATAATACGGCGAAATTTGAACTTTAAGACTTAATACAAAATTTTGACCTTACGATACAATAACTGCTTGTTCTACGACTAAACTGCGCCCATGATGCTTCATTGGACAAGTTTAAGTTATTGCCAATTAAGGCTTGTCGTTTATGCTTGGAATTTTTTAACGATCAGGAGAGATCTTAGTGCGCGGGCTACCTACTTTTACAATGAACCGAGACAAGTTATTGGCAGGGTGCTTGACACGTATCATACACAGGTCAGCAACGGAGGGTCGAGACGGAAAGTCTGACACGAAGAGCCATATACTACATCCTGAGGAGCACGAGTAGGGCGACCTGGTCGCAGAGCGATATGGCAATGGGCTAGAGGTTAGAGGACCGATTGAGCCTGGAGTAAAGATCTCAGAGCTGCGGCGCCTGGTTCAAATGTTGGCAAAGACAGTCGAGAATTATGGCGTTATAGCTTACCGACACCTAGATAATGTCTGCCGGGAGTATATGGCGAGCAACATCTTAACGAAAAGCACTTAGTGTGACGCATAATGCTGAACCACCATCCTTCTCTTGCTAGTCTCGATTATAATACAGGCGAGTTTTATTATCACGTGAACCGAGAAAAAGAGCTAATGGTTCACATCGGTAAAATTTATTTAGCCTCGTCAATGCTATTGATTATAGTGATTAGCACGCCACTATGGCTGCAGCACCGAGCCTCTGAGTTTTTGAGCCGCCAAACATTTCGCTAGTATAAGCTGTTTGTGCAACGTCAACAACCTGGACCTTTAAGCCTCACGCTTTATGTTTGTGAAGGCCAAAGCCTTAATGCCATAAATGGTCCTTATAGCCGACGAAGCCTCCCATACCATCAAAACCAGCTCGTTCGGCACGAAATTGAAGCTTGCTTGCGATTTCGGATCGGTTGCGATTTGATATGCTTAATTTCTACCTGGTGGTTTTACGTCTCATCAAAATTGTTTGTCATAAACCTTGAATCATCAGACACACGCGCTTAAACACAATATTAGTACGGAGTGCGTGAAGTGTGCAGTAAGACCATTGGCCACTCGCGAGCACGCGGTCGGTAACGCATGGGCGTACAAGTGGGTAGTTTTGGCGAGTGCGAAGACAATCAAACGTCTCTTTGAGCGACTTACTTTGATGGTTAGAGACTCGGCTCCATTTAGGGGGGAATCTACCGCTCTCATCTTCAAACGCCGAGACTGGAGGGTTGTGATCGACCAGGAAGCTTAGCTCTTGTTCGCTTCAAGAACTATGTGACCGACGCGCGTGGTGCAAGTGTGCCTACGAGCGATCGAATTGTTGTCCGTTGGCAGTAAGCCTGGCTCGTGTCTAAAGTAAATATTCGTGTGAGATCCCGATGGTACATTAGGTGCGATCGACAATTTCCACAAATGTGCTTTGTGGCGCATTTAATTGCGTGTGTAGACTCTTGAGGAGCGGTACAAGTCACAATGGTGATTCTTGATGGGCAAAATAAAAGTTCGTTTGGTATGGTGCTAAGTCTTGATGAGAAAGAATGCGACAGGGTTACACAAATCCGGTGAGTTGCACGCTTGTTGTGGTTTTGCCATGGTATGTCACGTAAGTCACGTGATGTTCTAAACGTCAACAAGAAGGCAGTATTTAGTACAGAGGAGCTAATACAAGGTCTAATGATTAATGCTGATGCATATTCGTTAAAAGTACAGAGCTAGATAAAATCATAAAATGTCTGCCCCGTAAGGGAAATATCGTAATCGCTAATAAGGTTTAGCTTAAATCTGGAGCTAGAAGAATTATCCTGAATCTAAATATTAAGACTAATACAAATTCTTAAATAGCGATCTGCAACTCAAGTACAGAACGAAGGCCGCAGACTCAAATTATGCTTTTTTAGTGCAAATAGCTAGCTGCTGTGCACAACAATATGCTGATTCTACAATTACGAAGAATCATCACGATACTGGTCATGCTAAGCTCGCTATTTAAGCTCGTTTCGCAACCATTATAGAACCAGTAGGAAGCACGACAGGGCTAGTCGGCGATGTGACGATAACACTGAGATTATCTTCACATCACCGGCTTGTACGGTTTGTTGTGGCTCTATTTCATCTGTGCAGGGCCAGAACAAAGCGTTAGGTCTCGCTTTTGAAGTGCCAAGACGCACTATCGCCACAGATGCGTCCTCTAGCCCTGTACCACTTAGGCGAGGCACGACAGTAGGCATCGATTTGTCATAAAACTCTTGTCGTAAAGAGTGTGCATCGCAGGCATTTCGATGTGATAAACAGTTTTTCTCAACTCTGATCTCAATCAGAAAAATCTACTTTGAGCCTGCAAAATGATACCTTGAAGGCTTAAAGTCTGGTGTAGCCGCAGGATGCTATGCATGGATTATTCAGGAATCTAAACTGTCAGACTTTGTAGCTGTAGCAAATAAAATAATATTGCTGCTATGAAATAGGAGATTAAGTATTAGCATATATAAAACAGCAAGTATTAATTACGCAAAACAAATTCAGAGCAAATGGATAAATACGCATATACTTGCGTGCTTTATTGACAGAACACTTTCAAATAAAATCGCCGCTTGCGTCACAATGCTATCACTGTAAGAAATATATATTTTTTCCTGAAACTTCTAAAGAATTTGCAAGGACAGTTTAACATCAATTGAATAAAAAGAGAGCTTGGATTTGCGTACAAACGTGGAAATAGTTGACTCCAGGTAGAATGGCGGCGCTGTAGCTTAAAGCGCTTATAATGAACCTCAATCTGCATGCTGATTTGGATTACAGCGCCCGAGAACACTTAGGGCGCTCAGCCCCAAAGCCTGCTACTCGGTATATGCGCACAAAATCAATTTTCGTCGGCTACTCTCTTTGTGCTCATTAATGCTCCTAAACTACGATGATTACTGATCATTTTCCAAACCTTTTTGGCCCTTTGTGAGAAAGAGAAAAACACCGAGTCCAAGTAATGGTACGGGCTGTCTCACCAGTCTCTTACGTAGTATGAGATTGCAATTGGAGAAGTGAAATGCTGCATCTAAGTTGTGTCACGTCACCTTGTAAATGCGAGGGTCGAGAGTCTTGAAAGCATTTGCAGGTAGGTAATTAATTGGTAATTAATCAATCTCAAAACGCATTTGTCAGTTTACCGTTCTCCTTACTTGAACGTCGCCGCCTTTGTCTTAAGTCGGAAAAAGAAGGAAGAGCCAATTGTCACATCAAAAAGTCATCAGTTTACGTTATATCCGGGCAAGATTCAAACATCAACTATCGGTTATGAGATGTAAAGTCGAGCTTTGATCAATGAAGTTGGATTTGTTGTCTTGATTTGCATGAGAATGGTTTTGAGCCTCAGAGATGGGAATAGATACCACGCCAGCATCATCCCGATTTGAAGCTCTTCAACAACGCCAGAGCCCATGATGCTAATCTGCGCCAAATTGATGTGTCGGCTACTTGATTAATCAAACTTGGAAAACAATATCCCGCTGTAATTAATCTGCACAGAAAGTCTGTGCTTTATCTTCTATCTTCTATCGAGACTATTGTGCAAGCGTTATTTTCTTATAACCACGACAATAAGCTATTCGCTGCCGGTTTCAGGGCTCGTATCTCACCGGAAACCAAATTATAGAAGGCGATTTTTATTTTGGCCTTGCGACTTTGACAGCAATTGCTTCAGTTTTCAAACAATACTTTCCTAGAGTCCACCTAGTACATTAAATTTCGCAATATGGATGTTTTGCGAATTACAAGTATAGTGGGTCTAATACCATATCTTTTTTTATACAACGGTGTATTTACCGCAATTGTGTAAACCGTTTTTTCTGAATGTAAAAAACCGCTACTATTTACAAGCGTTTCGTCCAAAAAGTTTGGTATTACACCGGTCGCCCAATTTTAATGTCACATTATGGGTCGGTTCGAGAAACTGCGAGCTATCGTTCAGCTGTCCTTTTAAAATCTCTCGGTCTTTCGCCGTGCTGATTTGAAAGAATACTGTAGCAGCAACAACCGTCGAAAGCACCTGCTCAGAAAAGTCGTCTGCGATAACAATTGATCAGATGTCGGACAAAAGCTTTTCTTTTGTATTCGGTGACCAGTAAAATTTCACTTTTTACAAGCTGTTAGTAAAATGCGAGGGGATAATGCATCCTCTGTGTCATTTTATAGCACACAACATTATATAATTTTATTAAATGTCTGCACGGATGGCATGTACTGTATATATAATCAGAAGAGGCAGTGCAAATCTTAGCCATTAGAAAATTTATGCGAAAGGCCACGCGATATCTTATATCAGATGTTTGTCTTATTATTAAGGGGAAGAAAACACCAAATAATCTAAAAAAAGGCCAGCGATAGCCTGATGGATAAAAGGCTCCGTTACTTCTAGTATCTTTTGCAAAAACGACAAAAGTTTACCAACCTATTTGTGTAACTAGACTCCTTGCAAAACCGGCATTTTTTTTATTAACCTATTCGTGTAACTAGCCTCCTTGCGTAAGGGCTAATGATAAGATTTACTTATTATAAGTAATTATTGATATCCTGCACTACTACGGTGCTCGTTACCAATAAACAGAGGGAAATAAAAGTCTATTCCGCGATGTGAAAGCTAATTTAATGGCCAATAATGTTTAAAAAAACTATAAGAATTCACGTTGTTTCTATAAATCTTTACTGTTAGATTTACAGCTTACGGGAGTTATACAAAGCAAGTAGTTTACATCGAAAAAACGCATTTCATGGTTTAAATGACTCATCGACCATAGTCTTTAACAGTAATGGTAACAATATGTAATAATATTGGACCTTAGCCGCCCTATACATATTTTCAATGCATGTATAGATGGTACTTAAAAATAAGTAATAACGGTATGTTTTTTTAAATAAGTAACAACGGAATGGGAAAGGCACGAGCCGTAAAAGAGAGTATTACTAGCTCTTTGAAGGTCAGGCCTTGCAACTGAATTTCAACTTCTATACCCGAACTCATTACAAAGCACTTAAACTTTGACGCCAAAACGGCTTGCGGCTTCATCGAATTGCTGCATCAAGGGGGCAGTAATGCCCTACTTTTATGCAATGAAAAGCAAATTGAGATATTCGCCGCCCTGACCAGTCTTTACTGGCTCTCAGCACCAGATGTAGCTCTGTGATGCAAGCACTGCCCGCGCGTCGTGGAATTGCGTGGTAGAGAGTCCACTCTTTTGAAAGGGCAGCCTTGCTGAAATCAGGATTGCTCTTCATTCAAAAATTCTTCTCCACGTTGTTGCACCTCTTCACATTATAAGCAACAGCGTACAGACTCACCTCATGAACACCTTGACGCTCTCGCACGCCCTTGCCGGCTTGGCGCTTTTAAACGGCGTTGCCCACGGCTTTAATGTCTACGTTTATAACAAGTGTGGCGAGGATTTCACGCTAGCTCACGTGACGCCAGGCGGTGTAGACACTGTGCAGGTTGCTACTGGAGCTTCTACTATTCGAAACATCCCGAGCGGTTCGCCTTCGCATGTGCTCAAATGGGGCGTTGGCGCTCAGGCCACCCGTACGTTCCCGTTACTTCTGACAAAGGTTGAAATATAGTAATATTAATGTTGCTGTGTACTACAGTGGCGGAATTTTCAGCTGAAATGAATAGGGCCAGTTACGATATCAGTGCTATTGCCACTGGTCCCAAAAGTGGCGTACGTTCATACTAATTTACCCGCGTTGAGCATCTTTTTAACGTCGTTTTTATTATTCTTGGGGATTAATAGCCTGCAGATTGCAGCAGTGTGTCGGCATGTAAGGAACTCACGGGTGGAGTCGGCTTTAATAAGCCCATGCAGATCACTCCCCATGTTCAGGATGGTCAACGCTGTGTTGAACTCACGTGCTTACAAGAAGATTGCAACGATGCTTACTTATATCCAAAAGACGACACAAAGACGCACACGTGCCTTTTGGCGACCGACTTTGACGTCACGTTCTGTCCAGGTGGCTCTGGTGGCTACGCCCCTGCTTCGACGCCGGAACCGTCACCAGCTCCGACACCGGCGCCCGCACCTGAACCGACGCCAGCTCCGACGCCAACGCCACCCGTTGAACAACTGGAGCCAGAACCGCAACAGCAAGAACAGCAAGAACAGCAACAGTCTCAGCTCCAGCCAAATTCAACGGCCGCTTCTACCGGGTCATCCAGTGAGCCAAATGTGACTTTGCCCAATGCCAAGACGGCTCCGAACACTCCACCTCAAGCTGGTACTATTCGCAAAGGCAACACCCCAAGCGCAAGTGGTCCTCCAACGCCAGAGACGACGCCGACAACTTCGCAAATGATTGGCGAAGGAAAGACCGACGAAACGGTTCAGCACATTAACACGCAGTCGGAAAGCAGTGGAACCAATAGCACACCGTATATTGTGCTGGGTGTCGGTGGCTTTGTGGGTCTTGCGGCCGCTGCGGCTATCTTTGCCGTGCGAAAGAAGAAGGCAGCACTGGATGAGATGGAGAGCAAGACGCCTGTTTCGGGGAGGCCTCTCAGCACATCTTTCCGCACCCCGCGCGACAATGTCAGTGTTCTTTAAACGAGGTTTTAGCACTTTGAAGGTGGACATACACACTATTATATATGTCATTGCTGGGACGATAGCTGACTTGTTGCACGAAGTGAAGGTCTTTAACGTAGCTAGCACACGATAGAGGGTAAATAGTTTGGGAGATTTCGACACGTCAAAACGGACAGATAGAGGTGTGAATTCCTCGTGATTGGGTTTTGTCGCTTGGTAGGGCAATGTATTGGCTATGTCAATGCCATTCAAGTCAAATTTCTTACAACCCCGTTGTGAAATATACCCTAAATTATGTCCAGAACTCATCTTGTACTATTTTGCCTGTAACTTAATAGTTTGTCGATGTATTCCTTAAAGCAGAATTGATCACATCCTTTTGTAGCTATCGTGAAAACAGATCATCAATGATGTTTCCGACTCACAGACGAGACCATAACGATTATAACGTTATTTCTTATACATTTTTATCATTTATATTTTGAAAAACGAATAATTGATCGAGAGATTATAAATAAGCGATGAATATTTTTTGAGCGTCCGGTTACAGCACATTAATTCTAGCAATAGATGGATTTTGATGAAAAAGAGCCATTTTTGTCGTAATTTCTGATGAATTTCGCTAATTTTTTATTGCACAACCATACATTAATCGAGCACATTACATGTAAACCTACAGGTTTCGTTTCGCTGCGGTTATGAGAGGAACAATGTGATCGGAAGTTGTCATGTATTTGATCTCAAAACACTGTACCTTTTAGCTCGGCTAAGAAAAATACATAAGATTCAAAATTACTCTTCTTCTTCTTGCTGTCTTTTTTTTTTGATCGGAGTTGGTAATATTTGCTTGGGGCTGTCCGGTCCTCGTGCCTGGTAGATTGTCCGACGAATTCGCAACCCACAACTGCCTCGATAGCTCAGTTGCGAGATTATCAGACTAAAATTGTAGCTCTTTTTTCCTTGTCCAAGCATCGATCGAACTCTTACATTTCCTTGATAATAGAATATCGAGGACCTCATAGCGTAGCGCAAATATTGAATATTAGACAATCATAATTGCACACCTCAATAGTGTTTGTATATACAATATATGTATTGTAGCTCTACATTCCTTCAATCAATACGTGATTCTAAAGGGATTAACCAGATAAAGTTACAGTACTTAATTGTCAAAAATAATATATAGGTACGATACCAATTTGTGCACGATTGCCTTTCTTTTTTGGCCAATGCATGCTAAGCCCTGACCTGGAGTGTATTAACTATGCATATTTTTACGACTTGCCCATGTCGAGGTGTGAAGCCTTCCGCTCGGACCGCGGACTTGGCAAAGTGGCACTAGCGGCCTTTGGACTGGGCGTGTTTGTGACTCTGCACGCGTCTCTGCTGCTCTACACCGAGTTTGTGGCGCTATCGAACGCGTCCCTTAATACTACGTCAATCTTGCGGTGGCGGTGCCTCGAGCAGTGGAGTTTGTATGCGCTGGCCTTAGGATTCTTCCATCTGATGGAATTTATGCTCACGGCCGTCTATCGACCATCGAATGTCAGCTATGAGTGTATGTTGTGCTACTACTTTGGCAACAAATAGCACTTTTGTTGGGCTTACTTCACTCGTCCTGCAGCTTTCTTACTGAACCATAGTCGAGAATATCACTTGGCAGTACTATTCAGCTGTGTCGAATTTTTTCTCGAGCTCTATTTTGTACCAGGCTGGAAGTTGCATCCATGGGTGCGGCCACTGGGTCTTGTACTGGTACTTTTGGGGCAAATGGTCCGCGTGTCGGCCATCAGCACTGCCGCCGGTAATTTTTCCCATCGAATCGAATATTGCAAACGCAAAGAGCACGAGCTCGTGACCCACGGAGTGTACCGGTATATTCGCCATCCGAGTTACCTCGGCTGGTTCTGGTGGATCGTGGGCAGTCAACTCTTGTTGGCCAATCCCCTGTGTGCGAGTGGCTACTCGTTCGTGGCGTGGAGCTTCTTTCGCGATCGCATTCCGTACTTAGCTGCTCTGCACATAGTGTCTTATCACTTGATGATGCTTATTAACGATGCTTTTGTTACTTGCTGTAGGTATGAGGAGCATTTGTTACTCGGGTTCTTTCCAGACGAATACCCGGCATACAAGGCACGCACAATCAGTGGCATCCCTTTTGTATAAGAGCGATTTAGGTTACAAATTAGTGCTACGGTCATCCGACTCTTTGTTTCAAAGCCTTTTTCTTCTTTCTCTTCTTGGGTAGGGACAATGTGTTGTCATAAGACTTTGTGGCTACGGATCCGTTGACTTGCGGCAAGTGCAAACCTGTTTCCACTACAGAAACCCATATTTTAGCAAGCAACAAAAGACGAGTCTGATTAACGCACCGTAGTCGTGATCGATATTGCCCATTGCTCCTCTTGCCTTCCACTGATTTAATACCGCACCAAGTCGATTTGAGTCATTGTACTCTAAATCGGCCACGAGTCGTGTTTTTCGCATTACTTCGTGCTCAAACATTGCCAGCACATTGTCCATCCACTCTTGCAATTGCAGCGGGAAAGCTATCGCTGCCATTTCCTCCTCACCCCTTTCACCGTCATGCATTGCATCATCAACGAGCGTCACACAGTCATTCGTATAGGATCGAAGATGATGGAGAAGGGCTTGGTAGTCCCGAAGGATTTCAGTCAAAAATTTCAAACTCGTGTCGAGCGCCACCAGGTGTTTCTGGACCAAGAACACGTGCGCGTTACAGGAATAGTGCAACACACCCATTACTTTCGAACTCTCATTGGATTGCAAAAGCGTTGGCATGCGCTGACTGACGTTGGCAAGCGACGACAGCACTTGAAACCCGTCCGACTCGAGTTGTGTGCCGCGAGCCAGCTGCACCAGTCATTTGAGGATAGCACCATGGAGCGATTAGTAGAGCGCACAATGTGGGGACGTGGTAGAGAATAGGAAAATATGGGCGATCGAGAAAGCACATTGAATCAAGCAGAAGCGGATGCGATACCTACCTCGGCCACGAAAAGTTTGTGCAGCTTTCGACATTTCTTAAGTGGTGCTGCCATTTTGAAACAGTGCGGGACATTTAGAAACCTTTGCAGTTATGTATACCACACAGCTACTAACGTGGTTCGATGTTAGACGCAACGACAAAATAAAGAAATAACGGTATGAAAGCTTAGCATTGTGCTCAGAGGACCCATGACTAGCGTAAACGTACACCCACCACGCCGGCACAATCAGTCCACGACAGGCAGCCATAAGTGTTAAATCTTAAAATTTGACTGGCTACAATGTACTAAAAACTGCAGTTCCTTCCAAAATTACAAATGTCAAATACAATGCATATGAACGTGCAGGCTGGACCAAAATATGACAAGATTGTAACAGATAATGACTCTTCCATCTGCACTCTATTGCTTACGTCTATTTTCTAGAGGCTGGTGATGGTGAATGTTCGGTTACTAAAAGATCTGATTGTATTCTGTATGCCTTCTCTATGCAAGGGGCAGTGAGATCCCGTCACACCTGGCATAACTTGTACTCGGTTCTGAGCTCACGCAATGTATAAACTTTCGCAATGGCTCCAATAAGAATAACTTTATCTGCTCGCATTTGTTGGACGAGCAATTTGCCCTTCTCGGAAGATTTGCTGGATCCTTCAGGCATACAGAAACGGCTGCAATGGCAACTGCCTCTATAGATCAAGCAGCCAGAGAGTGGCATAGTATTCCAGCTTTACGAGTTAAGTACCTTAGGAAGTAGAAGCTCAAGTTGCCTTGGTGCAAGCACCGAGTGCTGAAGCTTATAGTTTTCACTTTTTAAGTGAGGAAAAGGCAACGCCTTTAAAGGTGGTAGAGATGGTCAAAAATGAAGAATTGGTTACATGCGCGCTACGTTCACACCCTCTTACCTAATGACCAGGCTTGAGGTCGGGTGTTCACCGATTTGACAACTTCACTGATGAATTTTGAGCCCTAACAAGGCATGAAGGAACGCTTCTAGCAGCGTTCAATCCAGCAAGCCTCAGGTTTGTTCGCGCTTGAACATTCTTGTGGACAAACAGGACAAAAGAACTTCATGACGATTTACATGGGCGAACAACGTTGACGGCTATTATTATTATGGACCATTTTTTATGCGAGTCAAAACGACTGTATATTTAAAAGATCTTAGGTTTAGTTCTCCTCGCATTTATTTCCTTTAAGTGCACGCCGCAACGATGAAAGATGTATTTGTATTACTGTCAAAGAAGATTACAGTCGCGGGCAAGCCCTCTCGTCCGAAATGTTTTGGATGGACATTTCATCGTCCTAAATGACGGCTTTTGTGGACCCGCTGACTCGGCTACAGTCTCAATAAACTTTGTTGCTGCCAACTAAAGCAACGTTTGCTGTTTCGGCTACGGTAAAATAAAAAGATGATCCGTGTTCGGACCAGTGAAGGATCACAAAATGATTTTTTGTCTTACCATAGGTCATGGAAGGAATGCCTGTAGAGGCTGCGCCTTCAAATCCAAAGTAGGGATAAAGAGCACCATGTCTTTACAACGAGAATGTTTTGCGAGCTTTGGTTGTATAAAAAGACGTACGTAATCATACTTTCCTTGGAGTATCGACAGACTCTGGCGTATTGTAAAATTTGCATGTTGGAAAACAAGTGCGGTAGTTGAAACAATTTACTGATGTCTGACGAGAGAGCAACGGACATGAGTCAATAACGGTGTGACTTGCTGATGGGAAGTCTCTTGTCGACTTTTAAAACCGCTTATGAAAACCACGTTGTCATGGATGCGCTAAATTTTGAAGTGTTGCGAGTTATTTTGATTAAGGTGGCCTGGCTGATATACCACACTTTCTCAAGGGTATGAGTAAGAAAATGAGCCCAGCCATCTATCAACACAATTACTTTGCTGGCTATTTGAGCCTTTATTTGAACTATTGGAAATAAGCATTGAGTGGCGGTGGGGTAGCCGGTACCAGGACACTTTCATAAGCCTCAAAGAAATCTCGCGGCAGGCGTCACGCCGAGTGAGACAAAGCGACCTAGCATCGTCAGCGATACTTCTGCTTATGACACTGGCTGCGCGTTATTGCAAATCAATGAGGACAAGTTCTAGTCCATAATATGTTTAGAAAATTGACAGAAAAGCAACTGTTTGTACAATTACAGAAGTGGCAGTGCGCGTCTTTTAATGTCTTTGTTCGATCAATCCAGAAAGAAAGATCGGTGATGCTTTTGATTATGCCATCAGCTGCGCGTTGTTGCAATTTGATGAGGACAAAAACAAAAAAAGGCTTTGTTTATGTCCAAGCAGCTTTAAATTGCAACCGATATTGATTCGCATATGGCAAGGACTTGTTGGCCATTGGGTAAACACCAGTAAAGTTCTTGGTGCGTCTTTTAAACTCAATGCCCTGTGTGGTCGATTTCAAACTGTTTATTCTGGAGATGGCGGTACACACGCTCCAAGTCTCTCAAAAAATGCGTCGATCTTCGCAAAATATACCTTTTGCGCTGAAAACATTCTAACCAATCTTAATATAAGCGTTGGCGCGCTTTTTTGCATGCCCATAGACAGAGTTGTTGGAGCCTGGGATGCGGGTTTCAGTGTGGGAGATGGAGTCAGTGTCGAAAAGCTACCCTCTTAACATCACTTGAGGTTGCATCAATATGGTGGCCAGATGGTCTGCGACACTATAGATTAGGCCCGGTAGATCGTATTTTCGAGCGACGAATATCTAAAGTACGATATTTTTGTGGAGGTGTATGATGCTTCGATTAGCGATCGCTTTAGCTTAGTCTCTTAAATATGTTGCTGGCCTCACACGTATAAGAGTGTGGCCAAGTATGCAAGTTTCTTAAGACTTGCGAAAGGGGTAAATTCTCGACGTACACGTCGGCTTTGAAACAAAGCCTGCCAGTATAAGCGGAGTGTTGAAATTGTATAAGCCTCAGCTTTGTCTTTGACTTGCTGTACATTTTTGGCAGCAGGGGCGGGTAAAGTGATGTTCGCGTTTCGCCTGAGTAAGACGATAACTTTCGTATTTGTTATAGCCAGTAATTGGATCACAAAAACAAGGATGTTTACAGATACGGTATTTAATTACCATTGCTTTCCGGAGAGAATGGTGTCCGATAGAGACACGCAAATTTTCGCTGTGTTTTGGCGAGCACTATGCGAAATTTTTTGGAAATCGCTTGCTAATGTCTACAGCAGACTGACAAGGACGATTAAAAAGGATTGATCGTGTGCTAGAGTACACACTGCCCAGTACAACTATGGTGTCACAATTGTGGGCCAATAAGCTGTCTTTGCTTTTCTTAGCTAAGCGTTTAGGCAAATACGGACTTCACATCTTCTATATTTGAAAGCAGGATGGAATACCTTTCCGGATTGACAGCTTCCTGAAGCACTAATGTTTGTGGGAGGAGAGGAGGAGAGAATTAAAAAGCCTCTCATCTTAGGCCTCGAATTCGAGATCAGTGTTCGTACGAAAAAAACTATCTGCATTTCAAAAAACTTGGGACAAAATTTAGATTCTATCATTAAAGGCGACAAAGTATTGCTATATACAAAAATATATTAAAGCTATCAAAACAGTGTGTTTTGTTTGCTCCCAACAGAATAAAACTTCGTCTTTTCGGACATTTCACCGTCCTGAAAAGGCATGTATACCACCTATCATGTGAAGACGATGTCAGCACATTCAGCCTTTCAGGTCGAGCTTGTAAAGAGGTCTCTTAATCTTTGGGTCTTCGAGTCTCACATGGGGCCCCAGTACGTCCGAAAGTGGAACCCCCGTGCTCGACTTTGCCGATCGGGCAAGACTAAGTGTTCAAAAGTATTCCATAGCTACAACCGTGTTGATCTTAAGGCTGATAGGTCACGTACACTTAAAGCTGTGCATTATGATGGTTAGCCGATCGGGGAGCTCACTCAAGAAAAAGTTCAACGCAAATTAGAGACCTTGCACCGAGACGCACGGCGGCCAATCGAATTGGATCTCATCAACAAAGACGTCCACTTTTTTTTTCACCTCGCAACTAGATTCGACCCGAAGAAGTCGCGGCCTGACCCCTAGATCGGTCCATCAAGAAAATCTTTAACGTGTACACATGGTCGCCCAAAAGCCGCTTCCTTAGGTACACGATACAAAGGCGAGAAAAAGCGGACTCATGGCAGCCAAAATCTTTCTGTAAGAATTTGCGGTTATCTTGCTTCACATTATTCGTAAGAGCTGGAGGTAAAGCCTCTCTGACATGACTCGTTGCAATCTGGATTTTGAAGCAACGATGATTTCGCATGTAAGGCTTTTGGCCACGTGCTAAGTATAGTGAAAGTAACTCTATGCAAGCGCTCAAAAATAAAGCTCTTATGCTTGGCTTGGGCTATAACGAAACCGAACCCTCTTGGTGGTACGAAGTCTTCGCTCAGCAGACTGTACTCTTGATTCACAAACGTAATGTACGCCTCCTAGTAAATTGAGCTTCAACTGATATTTCTCGTAGGTTCACCCCGTCACAGAATATATTTATTAGGTAAGCCTCTGAGATGAATTTGCGGAAATTACCCACAATACACGCGCGTTGCCGTTTTAAGGTCGCGCTGAGTCAATGGCTACTCTTCCGCTCATTTTTGGCATCAGCCAAACGGCGCATTATGTGGATAGTATACTGCTCAGCGCCATGACATCAGTTGAGAAAGTCAATCCAAAATGCCTTCCTATGTGTGACCGGTTTTTTACGAGCGAAGACTTGTGACGGTACCCGGAGGTATAACTGCGTTTGTGACTTCGGCCTCAAGGCTGGCCCAAGTAAAGCAAGAGTTGCTGTTTTTGACTTTGATCTTCCTTTTTGTTCTCAAATCGTGATAGTGTGGTACGATAGCGTGCCACATCGAGCCTTATTCATCAGCATCCGTGTAGTTTTGTGCATGGCTTTTTGCATCTGATGTCAAGTCAAATATATATGATGCAAATTTGTAATTTAAGATTGTTTTCATATAATTGCAACCAAGCTAGGGCTTAATTGCAGCGCTAAAAGACGAATGATGAATTCCACTAAAGTCGTTATTCACCAGAAAAGTCGTTGATTCACCACCGTCCGACGTACGTAATGGCCATCAAGGATAAGCATCTTACAAAAAAACTTGGTTATTGACAATATCAAGGTACTGGACACTATTGTAATGGGTGTTGGAATCGAGCATTAGACCAAATTTTGGTCGACTATGGGCTCTATAGTGATATGGAGAGCACCTTACTCATTTTACAAGCGCTCGGCGCTTCACAACCGTGTGCAATAACGCGTCAACCCCACGACTTCAAGATGGTAAAAGTTAGCAGTATGAAATTTGAACTCACTCGACGAGCTATTTGAAGGTTCCCGGACAACCGCGACCCGGCTAATAAATTACAAAAGCTAATGATACCACTTAGCAGTCTACCGCCGAAATATCAGCTGATTTTGCCAATAGTGGAAGATCTTAAAATCATTTCGCTGAATAATGTCAATTAGGTGCTGCTCAAATTTTTATAGAAGATGCACAGGAAGAAGGCAACAGAAAAAAGTGTCTTGCAAAAATGAAAGTACCGGAATATACGAAGCAACGTCCATAAAATTGGAATTCACGCAATAACGACAACGTTGGACGGCTCTAGATCCGTCCTATCTGTCTTCAATTTTTTCTTGTTTCAACTCAAAAGGCTTAGGCTAAGCCCCAGTAGCTATTGACGTTTCCCGTCAAAAGAGCCGACAATGAAAACCTGACCTTTTTGGATGCAAAGGGTATTTGCATCGCTCAAGTTCTGTATACATGAAGTCTAAAAAAATGCTGTTGTTTGGAAGCTTCCGGAACGCGGTATAGGTGTGAAGGTTCTGTATTTGTTGTGTGTCGTTTGAACAAAAATCAAGAAACTGCTTTATCTACAAAAGTCGGTAAGTTCAGTTTTTGAACTGTGAGCAGAGATAAACATATTGCGTAAAGCACTCCAATTTTGACACTCAGTGGGAGCCGTGTGATTTTTACGTGAAACACCCAGACAAGAACGCGTTGCTTAGAACGTAGCACTCGCCCAAAAGCATCACAATGGCCAAGCAAGGCTTATAAATATTGTCTTGAGGCAAGCCAACAGTCACACTATTTTGACGACAAAGACGACAAGCGCATGCATGCATAGATACGATGAGGTCAATGAGAAAATTTCCAAACAGAAGTGCCTAGTGTATTTTCACTTTTGAGAATATTCTTTATGATATATTGTAATTTGTCGACCAAGAGGTGGCCTCCAAGCTCGAGAAGTTTCGAAATCTTTCTGGGTGTTCGGTGTTCACGCTTCATCAGCGGTACAACATTTGTGAGCAGAACGGCATGGTCCACTAGCGCTACGTTTTATATATCTTAATTAATGGAGCGGCAAAAGCATGACCAGGATGATCGTGAGAACGTTCGTAGTATACTACAAGACAAAATCGTTTCTAACGAATGGTTGACGAAAGCCGTGACCGCATGAGTTTACATGATTAAGCGCTCGACGATTTCAGCCCAACTCGACATCACGCCGTATAAGTTGGCTTTGATGTCAATGTATTTTAAATAACTTACGCGTGGATTCACAATCATGAGAACAGTGTGAAGAGAGCAATTCTGAAACGTATGAGCTTTGAATATACGTTTCTCGGCTACGTGAAGAATGTTGAGAGCAATCGCGTGTCTGACTTGGCGAATGCCATGGTTAAGGTGACTCGATACACGCAATCGTTATAGTCGGAAGCTCTTTAAATTAGAAAAAAAGACAGTAATAAATTCAAATTCAGCAAAAAAAAATAAGCATCTAATTCCGAATAAGCCTACCAAAGATGTTAAGGATCTAGTTGCAGGTTTCAAATGAACGATGTGAAGCGTACGTCAACCATCAATTTACCGCAGCTGAACCATATCGAGCGCTCTGTTGAGAACAGAAATAATTTAGCATACCCCTGCTTACCAACTTTAGCGTAACGAGAACATCGTTAATTTTGGGTCTGAGGCGGATCGAACATATAAAAATGTGAGTTGATGCTGATGCTTAGTAAACGTTCAAATTATGAAAAATTGACAGAGGAAGTTACGGCCCAGGTATTTCAAAGCGTGCTGAATTAGACGAAGGTAAACGAATGTTGTTCTTGCGTACGCGACCAGAATTGGGAATGATATTAACTTGTTGTTTACATATGCTCAAAGAATAGCAAGAGACGGTGCAATAAGTAACGCAGAATTGAAAATAGCCATTAAAGTAACGAGAAAAGATCGAACACGCAATTGGATAAATCACGATAGGTTTGCGTGATTAAAAGGGCAGTGTCACACGGTACAAGGCACGATAATTCGCGAAGGTTTATTTGAACAAGTACGATGACCACTTTGATACCTAAATCTCGGTCGCCAACATGAGCTCGATCCATATACTTCTCCCTGTGTGTGACAATTGCGACCATTCAATATTTGATACAACTTTGTTGCGGCTTGGCTTTGACAAAGCTCGTATTAACCGAATAGGGCTATTATAGATAAGTGCAGAATGTGTCGTGTCATCGTAAATAAGGGCGTTCAAGGCTGTAAGGAACGTACGGCTGTCGATAGACTTCATTCTAAGAAGACCAACTGACACGCGAGGCACGAAAGAACCTCAACATTGAAAAGCTACCGTTTTAACAGAAAATTGGAAAACTCTACAAAAAAGCCCCTAATTCAAAACAGAATGACACCGATACAAGAATTTGATGGCGCTCCTCTCCTGTCAAAAGCTGCTTATAGCAGATCAGACAAATGAAAGGGCGACTCAAAATTAGCTACAAGTTGACTGGGCTCAATGGTATGTCAATCTCTCCCAGGAAAAAGCCATGTATGCTGGACTCCACGTGGACGACATTACTCTCGCAACGAGGAGACGAAAGCTTTTATCAGGTGAAGAATGTACTTAAGAGTGCATTTAAAGTGATTAAGTTGGGTAAAGCAGAGCTTGTTTTGGGCATCGCGATCAACGGCAGGGCAGCTAAGACACTCATTTACAAGCAAACTTGCTATACCAAGGAATTATGCCCAAAGCCAAACCACTTTAGCGTCAAGATTGAAGACGTCATCAATGCAGTAGCCTGCAACGAAAAAGGGTCGTTTGGCGATATACATGCACATGACCGGATATTGCGTACGTGTTAACATTAAATGGTGAGCCCCGAACTACAACATTCAAGCGAAGCTATATCACTTGTAGATCACGCGTTAAATTCGTTACATCGACCAAGAAAGTTGGTGAGACCAGTTTCGAGTGCTGATCGAGGCAGCACTACGAAAAACAGACGTTTAGTTATAGAAAGTATGGTCTTGATTGCAATTGTACCGGCAATAATGCAAACGATCATTTCAGCTTGGCGAAAGCTGAGTACATGGGCTCTGGCCTTTGTACATGGAAGTTTTTCAGGCGCGTGCAATTCTGAAGTAAATTAAGCACAAGAAAGTGAGAGCCACACCGAATTGAACGACCATCAAGGCACGATCACTCTAGCCAATAACGCCGATACCATGCTCAGACAAAGCATGTAGCACTAGACACTATTTTATCCGGACGAAATAAAGGTTAATTAAGATCAATTACGTGTCAGTTTGCGGATACGCTGATAAAAGTACTCGAAATCAAGATGCTGAGTGTGCGCGAAACAACAAGTATCAAGACCAAGTCGGTGCATTAACTAACGAGCATTAACGGCGAGTGAGAGTGCTGACAAATCGCAATTTCATTCATGCTTTTCCGCTACGATGAAGCCGCTGAATATATGTTCTAGAAGGCTGACACCGCACAGTTATGTTTACTATCAGTAGTAAATCGTAAAATACAACTTTGCTGTGTACACTCCTGCATCGATAATAAGACCGTATTTCCTTCAAAGGAAGTAGTAAGGTCTGCTGCTTCACTGTGGCTTTACTGCTTTGTTCTTATCTCACAATTTTTATCTGCTACATACAAAAGAACGACAAGGTTGTACATAACATGAAACCGGATCATGACATTAGATTCAAGGTGGTCACTTGTTTCCTCTTCGCTTAACTTGAGAAAACCACTGCCAGGGGCTCAGTTTTCAAGATAAGGCGCCCATCCTGTTAATGCAGAATCTCTAGGTCATTCCTCATTGACTAAGCGCTTCTCTAAACTCAGCACTCGATAATGTGGAATATCAATATACTAAGACATACCACTTTTTTTGAGACTGATTCTAGAATTGAAATTAGGCTTAAAAAAATATTAAACCGTAGATCAGACACGACAATTAATCAGACAATTAGTTAATATACCATACAATCCTGAAAGACATAGTTTACTTGTGCCGAGGCAATTGCGAGACTAAATTACGCGTAGCAGCAATTAACACTGCACAACAAGGTAAGTTTGATATAATTTGAAGAAATATTACAATAACAGATATAAATTACAACCATGATATTTTGTAGCATTTTCTAGATTCCCAATCTTACTGTTGTGAGGTTCCTGGTAGACTAGAGACTCGCGGCCAAAAGAACGTCCCACTGTGCTGGCCATATTCCATTAATCAGCATTTCGTGCAGCACAGCAAATCGCCAATGCACAGCTTCATTAACAACTCCGACGTCATGGGCAGACCACCGTCGATTCTCGCACTCTCTTTAAATGACGATGATCTTCTTTTGCTTGCCCCGCAATCGAGCACCAAAACCACGATTACAGCCTAAAATGGCGACATAAGCGCCAGGAACGTCGTGGCTATATAAGAACCATTTACATATGTACTATTCGCAGCCAGTAATGTGCAAAAGCAGTGCTACGCTACATTTTGACAAAAGTAATAAAGCAAAACCTCGAAGCCTCGCTCGCGACATTGCCCATCTTTTATAGTCTTAAATCTATGGGCAGAGAGCATTCTTTCCAAGAAATATGATAACGTACACGTACACATACAGGCTTAAGTTTAGCAACCATGTTTCGTTCGACGACTGAATCCCTCTTGCAATCGGTCGTCGGACGCAATATGATTGTACAGCTCAAGGTTTGTTGCACTCCCTGCTTGCACCCCAACCGTATGTAAAGTCGCAAAATTTGTTTTAAAAAAGAGCCACGCCCTGCATCGTGTATTCTAATGCAAGTAAGTGAAAGACAATGTACGATGCACTCTGGTCAAGAGTATTGTCCGCGCATATTACAAATCGTGCAAGCGGTTTATTGTAAGTAAGCTGCAATGTTCGATCACGTTTCTTACACTTTTTTTTCTACCCAACCCCTTTCACTACCTGATCAACGTAATTTACAGAGAGAATGATAGACATTATAATCGACCACAAGACTCATCATTTAAAGCATAGCAAGAAAAAATTATCTGAAGTTTAGTTTTTATTATTCCTCAAACTTATAGTATGACACAACAGAAGGGCAAGACGACACAATAGTATGTCGATGCACGGCGTAGCTAGAAGTCAAAACGAGACTTGATATGCTCGAGAACGCTACGCAGAAGCCATCCGTCGCCATGTGTGAGTGTTGAGTCATTATCCATCACACACGGTGGGTACTCGGCGGGTTTATTCTTGGCTTCATACATCTCTGGCAATCCAAACCCATGGCTGATTTCGTGCAGTAAAACGAGCATTTCGTCTTCGTCCATCACGTTTAGCATATCGTTCACTTCGACACGTTGGCCCCAATCCCCGCCCGTTCCGATTGCTTCTTCCCCCGGCTTTGTCGACGGCCACATCGACATGTCAAAGGGCTCGTTCTTGCATGCGCTCGTGTCCGCCCGATCGACTTGTACTTGATGCTTGTAACACTCTTCGGGGCATTGAGGACTCCCCTCGGCATCCAAAATGCCTTCGTAAATAGTTCCAAGAGAGTCGTCGGTCCAATCCATGATCGACTTGTCCCTGACGGCGAAAGCCACTACAGTAATTTCAACCTTTTCAAGAGGCCAGCACTGGAACCCGACGAGCCGGCGGTGCCACAGATTCATTTGCCTGTTGAGCATCTCTTGCAACTTGGAAGCGACGGCTTTTGTGAGCTTCTGGTCATTGTCCCTCCGGACACAGTAGCTAAGTTTGCCCTAATTAGTGATGAGCTGATCAAAGATGAGGTTTTTAAAAGGAGGAATGTAGTCCTTCATCGTTCGCGTCCATACTTCATCGACCATCTCCCGGGTGAGACCTTCCCCATTCGGATTGCCCTTGATACACTGACCACTGGATGATGTGACGTCCCCAATTGTGGCTTGGTTACTTGCAGAGGCGGTCGATACATTGGAAGAACTCTGGGAGCTTTCATGGTGCCACGAGCTGGACTCGATAAAAGCCTCAGTTGGAGGTTTGGTAGCCGAAGAAGGAGGTGGAGGTCCTTCGATCGTCGGAGAAGACGGCGCATCAAACTCTTGGGCGGTTTCACTCGAGCCCGAGTTGGGGTCGAGCATTTGTGGTGTAAGTGGATTCTCTCGCTTCGGCAGAGTCTCCTATCGCAAACCCTCCAGCAAGGACTAGAAGCGTGACAATAAGCATGGATGGCGATGAAAAGCGAAAAGCCCAATGTGGTGGCATGGCACGAAAAAAAAAAACAATGACGTGTGTATGATGGACGTCTCTTGCGAAGTTTACGAGGAAAAGGTGCCAAGGTTGCAAGGAGCATGTGAAAAAGTTCTCGTGCATAGTATTGGGCGGCTCTGTTCTATGAACGGGTAATAAGAATCGTGTGTACATTACCTATGGGGTCTTGCAATAAACATGGGGCTCAGCGACGGTACATGCAATCGGGCCGATACATACTGGACAGTAAAAAGTGACATTACTGAAAAGCTTGACGCTGCCACGTAGATAGCCGCACAGCGTTTTTGTAGTTGTCGTCCTTAGGAAGTAGAATGGCTATTTACAAGATGGAATCGTGGGTCCAGTGCTCCAGATAAAAAAATCATTGGAATTTGGCACGTTTTTTACTCAGGTCCTTAATACTATTATTGTTGGAATTCGGCTTTTTGCTGAAATTCCATAGCATCTTCTACAAATCGAATGGTCAATTCTGCCCACTGTTCTCCTTACAATATTCCTCTTGCTAGCTAAACAATCAAATTCGAACCATTTTCTCATTGAGTGGCATAGTATATCTGAAGCTCTTATATTTACGACAAGTACAATCCTAATAATTTTGACCGATAGATATGAGTGAAAAAGTATCGTGGTGTTTTTGTTATTAATACGTTGTGAGATAAGCCTTTCACATTAAAAGTATAAACTTCATCCGGAAATTTAATCAAAGTTTCCATTTAAAAGTATTTTGTGAATCACTTCACAAACTGACATTTGCCCGTCCAGACGTATATGAAATATCAATGTTAAAATTTCAAACCTTTGTTCGCTATCTATGACTAGCTCATTCGTCCTAAGAATGAGTGAAGACTAATAATTAGAGTCGTAATTGTACGAAAGCACAATAGATTTCTTAATAATAATCAATGAAGCGATCAACGTGCTATAGAAACTTAAGCAAAAACCATAGATCGTAAAATTGCTGCCAGTAAAATTGTATTGAGTTTACACATCGATTATAACGCTAGGCTCTAAAATTTGGGGTTAGCTGTGCCGTAAGAGCGTTTTATCATTAAACGTAGAGTGCAATGCCCGATTATATAAGAAGGCGGCTTTCGCAGCCCAAAAACTATTTTTTATTTCGCACCCTTTATAGATGCCATCGTGTACAGAACAAGATCGGTGCTACCATAGTGCTTGAAATCATTTAAACTAAATGATGTCATCCATGAATTGTCCTACATGACAATGGATGTTGGCAAGTCATATAATAACTTCGATCCTGCCTCTTTGCAGTCGAAATCGTGTTTAGATTGAGCGAGAAGCTTCAAGCGACCCCACCTCGTATCGCAAGAGATCTCGCACGCCACCTTCGTCGCAGAAGAGACTATGCAGGCTGTTACGCGTAGCAATGGCACGAAGATGCCACGCCAACATGCCTTCATCCTCCAAGCAGTGGTGACAAATACGAACGCGCGTGATCCGCGCACCCCGCACACTCACTTCTTCCATAAAATAGCAGCGTCCGCAAACGACTTCGCCACACCTCATGCAATTGTGCTTTATCATCAATGGATTAAACACACGAGGGCACACGTAACAATCATGGACTGCGTTCTTTGGCGTCCATTCCGTTCGAGGTTTGAAATTCTCGGGGTCTAGAAACCGTTTTCGATAGTGCTGGCAAAGGCGACGACAAGTGCCACCAAAAATCGTCATGTAGATGCGACTCGTGAGCTGTGGAGCCACTCCTCGAAGCTCAATGCCCATGAGGTAACACACGTTTGTCCTTGCATTGAGTTTTCCAGAATTTCGAAAAAAAAAGCCCGAATTCCACACTTTGCTTCGAAGGATCTTATGGGTTGCCAATCGATCGGGACACTCGGGAAGGTCGACCGAATTCCAAAGACAATAGCCGACTGTCGAGCCGTCCTTTGTCTGTATGACATCAGTGCACACACAGACGCAAATGTCACGTTTGCTCATGAAATTTGGCATGCCAAAGCTCGTGTAGCGAATGTATACTGATCGGTAAGGATGGGAGGTTGTGACTGGCTGAAGGACCGCCAAGATTTTGGCTTCGGTGATGTTACCATGCATGATACGCATGTTTTTCAGCAGGGTCTTGGAGCTAGTCGTGAGAAACAGCTTCATGATCTCCGTCACGGGCGCGTCCGTTTGGCCTACACTACAGAACCGAGCAAAGCCTCTCCCGACACTTTCGTCGACAAAGTAATCAATCCCTTTCTTGCGCATTCGTGGCTTCCAAATGGTCATGATTTCGCGATTGCCCATCATTGAATTCACCACTTCTCGCTCGACGTCTTGCATCGTTTCCAACATTTCTGTTTTTCGATACGAACTGAGGTGAAGGCGATTGTCGCCTGGTTGAGAGCGACAAACTCGACTGTCGGAAAGAGTGAAGCTTGTCATGCTGGTAAAGAGCTGTATATTGTTGCGAGACTGGCGACGTTTGCCTTTCGATAGTCGACCCTCTAATGAAGCGATGGACATGACGGAGTCGGCCTTTGCTGCAAATGAAGGAATGATGTACGCGACAGGATTCAGTTGACGTACTTGTTCACAGTATTGTCTGATAACGTTGGGACGCTACCTGCAATATTACATTGACCCACTTGATGACTCGAGGTAGAGAAAAACCACTCCCTTTGTGAATCGATCTCTGATGTGGCTGAATTGTCCAATGAAGAAGGCGAGTGCGTCGTTTCATGCCTTCACTCGACGTAATGTGACGGAACGAATATGGTGTGAGGCAGCTGTACTTGTGTAGAAAGAGCGGTTTGTGTGGATTCCAGTCTTTCTGACGAGCTTGTGATCAAAGAGCGATTTATTTCTTATCAACGACATTTAGCACGCTTTAATGGTGTATATAGTTACAATTTCAAGCGTTCTTCCTTATGTTATGAAGATCAAGATATTATACATAGAAGTATGAAGTGTTGCAAGGTCGTTCTTTGAATGGCAAATGAATCGAACGTCTAAATTTCGGTCGAACCAAAGCACCCACTACCACATTCGTAACGGCAGAAGCTACCTCTAGCATTGACGTACAGACAAGCGACCTGAGCAGCGGGACAGGGTATCTGTACGGTGCTTTATTCGAAAGAAGAACGTTATTTCAAAAATTACAGGACGTACTTTAAAAGGAATAATAAAGGGAATCGTTAAACTGCCGGTACCCTTTTGGTAAACTGCCGGTACCCCTTGATTTTAGCCAATGTGATTAGTTCAGCAATACCCATCCGGTACCCCTTTTTCGTAAACTGCAGGTTCCCCCTGTTTAAAGCCAATACAAAAAGGAGCAATTCCGTCAAAGAGAGCAATATTTTTCTGTCAATGAAAGCAGCACTGAACAAGTTATCGAAATGCGCCTTCCTCTACGTCGTCTTTCCTTTATGAGTATACGCATTTGCATGACTTTTGGGTATATGTATATGCATCGTAGGACAAGACTCTTTGGGCTTCCTTCCTTTCTTTTGCCTACTCGTTCCGTTCTTAATACACAAAGCTCATAACCTTGGGCGCGCGCGTGCATGAGAACCGCCGACTTTGCCTCTTCCAGAGTGCTGTACGAGAGCTCTCTAGGGGTCGCCATAGTGTTCATTGCGAGAAGAAGAGTGCGAGAAGAGTGATGTTGAAAAGAATGATAATGAGAAGAGGTGAGTAGGAGTCATTTCTTAAAAAACAAGGAGTACCGGCAGTTGACAAAAAGGGGTACCGGATGGGTATTGCTTTCTCTTTTTATTGATTGAAAAAATACTGTTTCTTAACAAAGATAAACTGCTCCCATTGATAGAATAAACTAATCTCATTAGCTAAAATCAAGGGGTAGCGGCAGTTTACCAAAAGGGTACCGGAAGTTTAACGATTCCCATAATAAAACATATACTTCCTTATTCAAATAAGGGAGCCGTTAACCCCCACACTTTTCGTTTCTTTCCAGCACCCCTACCGCATCTTCTCGGTATTTGATTGGCTGATGAGACACAAAAATGCACAAAAAAAAGTCGGTGGATCGGGTCGAAGTCAGAGTAACTTTTGGAGACGAAAGGTACAGAGGAGATGTCGAGACATGCGAAGAACAAGTTGCAACGACCAATGGGAAGCTTGTCGTCTATACGTATTGACCGAGGTTTAGTACGCAGTAGCTGGCTTTACATGTCATGTCACGTACGTATATAAATAAGAGTCGTGATTACGAAAATAGAAGTGATTTTGAGAGTTTTAAAGAAAATGTGGAAATCATGACATTCCGTACAGATTTAAAGAACAAATTCAGCAACAGGATCGCTGCAGTACTCTCTCGCTTTCAGCTGCCCTACTCAGCTCGCTGTCCAGGACCAAGCAATTACGATTGGTGGATGGGTCAAATGATGCTCGTATTTGCACTCGCACGATTGATGCACGAAGCATTCGCATCGCCGCAGAGCTGCGTCGAGTGCTTTAAACAAGCAAGTCACCGGAGGCGATGAAACTCAAAAGCCTTGTCAGCTTTTTATAGGCGCAATGTATGTGAATACTGAAAGGATGAAAATTACATTTTACAAATATCACTGTTTGTGCAACCAATCTACGCTCGAAGTCCAAATTAGGGGGAGTTAGCCCTGTATTTGGTAATCGAGGGGTGCTATAAAAAGTGGGGTGTAGGGGGGCTTAGATAAAAGCATAGATATGTTAAAGGTGAACTACAAAGCCGGTATAGTACTTTAAGGAACAATCAGATGCAAAAGCAATACAACGAAAATGTAAAGTACAGTGTTTGTCATAAACCGTTAAATTTGCTAGAAAGAACTGTGAAGACATCTAACTAACTAGTAAATACTATGCTACTCTTGTAGTACCATTAATGAGATCGGCTATCATATTAAACAGACTTGCTTTATATTTCGGACTATCACAAAGCATGTTTTGTATGCACAATTACTTATAATATGCAAGCTGCCAATGTTGTTTTGTCACTTCGGCCGCTTCTAGCCGCAGCGTCGTTAGCTAGGAGTCCTCAATCGCCCCAGTGACCGTAGATATATTGTAGAAAGTTGTATAATATACTAACAATCAATGTCGGGATCACATGGCCGCTAAAAAAATCTGCAATCATTGGTGTGAGCCACCAAAAAGGATGAAATACGTTTGAAGTATGCAAGGGGTGCCAAGTCATGTATGACTTATACACTACTAAAGCTTATAATAGAGCCGCAGAAAGCAATGCTTAACGACAGATTCATACCCGAAAACGTTAAATAGACAGATGGAGCACTTTGTTAAATGTGTAAAATAGCTCGCACTGCGGGCGCTAAGTGATAAGCTTTGCCTTGACCCGTCTCCCACACTATTCCAGCTTGCTCTACAACCCGCCTTATAGTTCTTTGCGTTTAAGTTTCACATTATGCTCTTTGTGCACCCTATGGAATTTTTTTGATACAATTTAGTTAGCATGCTTTATGCAGTTTACGCAAGTATGAAGTCGTATGTGATATGCGATGACTGTCGTCTTGTAAGCTCAAATATCTGACAGAAAAATTCTCCTGGGCAAGTGTATCGGAAGTGTGACGCTACAACGTTATGCAAAGCAGAAAGTTGAACATTTGTCTGTTTCTTTTAATCACAACTTAGCTACGCATTGCGTTCACGAAGAGTTCTGTGTGCTAACAATTCAACCTGTGATCAGTTTGTAAAGCTAGCTACACAAATTGAGTTTGTTCACCAACATTGATCGTGGAAAGTATAACATTTGGTAATTTGTTTATTTGGCATGCACGTTTTCATTGCTGTCGTGATAAAAGGTCACGTTTGTAGCAGATGTCTGCGGATGTACGTGAAAGGCCAAAGTTTGACTACGTCTTGTACTGACAACGCCGTCGAGGCTAAGGACTCATATGCATACCCGCTAAGTGTTCTGATATGCTGCATCTCTTTAGCATTAGCGATACTATTACCCAGATTGTCATCGTTATATTTCAAAATTTGATGCGTCGGTACCTAATCGTCCTGAATAGATAGGCCTGTAACAGCCATACTCGCCATTGTACGTGTCGGCAATGTGTCCGGAGATCGCGATTTGCTCAAAGTTACATAGATCATCGCATAAAGTAATGCGCTCTGACGGACACCATCCAAATGCAATACAAAATTACATATTTGTATCCTCCGCAAGAGAATTCTGTCAAAAAAGTGATTCGTGAGAAACTGACACATTTTGCGCAACTCGTGGCTATCTTATTGATATGCTTTGTGTGAGATGTCTGAATGCCCTTCGCGCGAAGGGCTTTTTAAACGCTCCTGTTGTGCGTGATAAATGTACGCTGCGCCTCCTACGGCAGATATTAAAGTCAACAAGCAGATAACTTTTGCTGGTGTTGTCTTTTACGTATTCATTACCCGCTACAAATGCTTATTTGTGTCAGCATTATTTTCATGTTCCGAATCGGTAACGTATTGAGATACCAGACCCATTCTTTTTCTTCAACAACACAAATTCCAAAGGTTTTATACAAACGCTCATTGCATTTATCGTATGGATCATGCGTCATGATTGAGGTCTTGGTCCCAATATTTCTTACCTAAGTATGGTAGCGCTACGGTGGCAAATTGCTGTTGATATAGTAAAAAATAATAATTACAGCGGGCAAGACAAGGGTACTCCTCGAAAAAAATGGATCCTAAGCTCAGTTCTATTCTAGCTAAAGCTGAGAATGTCGCTTTTCTTGGCAGTACTCCGGTCCGTTTTGTAGGTCCATAAACCGGTCTCAAAGGACCGAGAATGCCCATCCGAAGCATTTTGAAAGCGCGAGCCTGTCTGTAGATGGCTTGCATATTAATGAACAACTTCGCTTGCAATTATAATCGATGCAATTTGTCCCTAACACATTGAGTGCGAGGGGGTCTACCTTAAGAACTAGTCATCTTGAATTGTTTAGATAGCGGCGCCTCAGCAATGAACGTCTTTGGATATCTCAATGTATAAATATATTTATAAAGCTCACGCACTCCTTGCTTGCAGGAAAAACGCGTGCATTGGTGGAGCTCAAACATCGCTGGAAGGAATGATGCCCCCATATATTCTTAAGACACAAAACACACCGATGAAGCTGCTTCACAGGTGATGGTCCAGGTTCTGGTCCATCCTTTTGAGTAAAAGTCACAAGCACTTGGTCATCTCTATTTCCTACTAAGAAAATCATCTTCGTACTAATATGAAAACATTAATCTTTACCGGGTGACAAACCACAATTTGCCTCTCAGAGCCTTAGAGTATGGACTTTGATTGAAGAGCTCAGACGCTATTACTGCTTGGAGAAGGGGGGGATTAATCTGGAGCCGCCTTCTCTGTTCCACAGAAGCTAGAAAGTCGTCCAAGCAGTGCAAAAACCCAGTCCGATAGATGCGTGAAGGTGGTGGTATTTATCCAACAGATCTCAAAAGCGTCAATCTATTCATATGACCATAGGACTACAAAAGCAGTCCGAAGAGATGAGATCACGCAGCACTCTGCACATGAGAGATGTGAACGATCTTTCAGTAAATTTACGCTCACTGCCTTCGGTCTTCATGAGATCGACGTGTGCAAAAAAATACTTAATACACTTTTTCTAATCTGTATATGCACTAACTTTAACTTGGAAACTTAAGCAGAAATGTATACAAATACGATGGTGCGGAGGGCTTCAGTATACGGGAATAAAATTATGCCTCTAGTTAATTTTTATCAATGCCAGACACCCGAGCGACTCGGTCTATTGTTTTTCAATTCAGCAGAGATACGTTTTTGACTCATTAGAGATGGCGCTCAAGCCTAATAACCTTCAATACACTTAACTGTTTTGACAATCTGGCGACGCCAATCCTAGGAAGACGTCATGCCTCAGAGTAGAAAATCTTCTCATCTAGATATTTAGTTATTGAAGAGCCTCACAAAATGGCTGACTTTCTTCAACTTCTCGAGGTTGCATCAACACTCTCAAGTCAGGCTTGTATGCGCAGTAAAAGCACGTGGCTCTTCGGAATTTTCTCATTATGACTCAAAAGACACAGTTTGTTCATAGAGTCAACACAAAATGCAGGAACTAATTTTCGAAGGTTGTTTGAGTCTAAAGGCTTGAGAGCTAAAGTGACTTGAATGTTTTCTCAAAGCGATCTGAAAACTTTTCCTTATTATCAATAGATATATCGTAAGATCTACCCGACATATTTGACTTTTTCTACACAGTGTTACTTTTTGTTAAGCAGCGGCCTTTTGATCATGGATATTATTCCTGTTCACTAGTCAAATAAGCTACTGCGTCGTATGCTAAAAATTTTACTTCACTCCCCCGAACGTTTCGTTTCATTCATATCAAACACTTGAAACAGCTCTTTCTCATTCTTAAGAGAACCACAAATTACCTGGTCATAACAAAGTCTTTATCTTAATACTTAGAATCATCTTTTCTCGTGGAGTAAGGCAGATAATGATCTGCGATTCGCACTTGTTTAGAGTAGAAAGCGAAGGTCAGAAAATCAAACACATCTTTTCCCTTAATGTATAGCTACGACAGTCCTGCTGTAGCTTTCAAGATATTTAAATGTTGGTGGCATGGCCTCTATATCCTCGTTGTGGTCCATTGATTTGGGAGTTGATAGATCTCTCATGGAACGGCGACTTGCATTGGAAGGTGGCTGTGGGGAAGGCACATAGCTACCCTAATCACTGCATTGAGAACTCCAGCGACTGAAACTATTCAGGGAATGCACCGAGGGTTGCTGAAATTCACTTCACTCTGTTTTTCCTGGTAATCGATGCTGTCTACATCAATAAATAGGCCATTCAAGGTCGGATCTTTCAGAGTCCACACATTTTCTGTCTTGTTTAGGGAACTTTTTCATGATCGGTGGGTCTGATTAAAGTCTACCATGTACTATCGGGTTTTGAGCTTTTTTGATAGCGTTGCCCCTGACTCGAAGCTTTTTGTAGCTGGTCAATAAAGGTCTAGCCGAATTTTCGTTCAAGGCAAAATTGGCTGGGAATAATAAGAAATGAGATAGCACTAGACGTGAGTTCCTGCCGTAAATAGCGGTAAACTCTTCTAATTTTCTTTCTTTCTTCCAGCAAGCTTCTAAAAATTGCCGCCCGCAGCACGGGCACAGCCTTAGCTCAAAAAAATCCTTAGTCACAAGCATAGTCGTTGCAGGCGCAGCCTTTGATGATAACATATCCTGTATAACTTCTGCAGCTTTAGCCGCGGCAAAAAGTCTTAGTGCAGCCATATATTTAGCTGCTTTGGGACGTTGTTTTTTGAAAAATCGTAATTTCACCTCCTGTGTAACCTTGTCACAAAAAGCAACACATGTATTTAATCAATTCTCTTGCGGGTATCTCGACAATATAAGCACTCGCAAAGGCTCCGGGATGATTTAGGCAATATTTCTTATTATTTCCATGCAAAAAATCGCACTGCTCGGACTACTTGTCGGCTTCTATGGCTTAAAGAAAGGGCTAAAATTGTAGTACTAGCTGTCAGAGGCTGGAGCGCGCAAGTAAGTTCGATCTTTAACTTCGAGGTCTGTGCTTAAGGGTTCTGTAACATAAGCCTGGTAAGTCCCGATTGCATAGGTGTAGTCAATGAAGCTGAAAGTACCCAATTTGGGGAGAAGAGACGACAAGACCTTTAGTTGTAAAGTGAAGATAGCGATCGTCATTAAGGTGTACTTGAGCAAGGATACTGAGATACGGTGACGTTCGCACTCTATATCCTAGAAGGCAAGACTTAAATTTGGCCGCTCACCCCAAAAAAATACGGGGATTTCTTGTGTCCTGGAAGCGTATGAAGAAATAATCGAGAGCAGTGTTTAAGTTTTGGTTTTGCCAGTACTTTGAGTTTGTGCCTGAAAGCAAGGTAGTCTTGATCATTATGAGCATGTTTCAGAAAGTGGGGGCATTCACAACTTGGGCGCCACTTTCAGACAACTTTAGGAGGCACTGTTCATGGGTGGTCTGAGGTAGACTCACCTCGCACTCAAATGATAATAAAGCTTTCGAATTCGCTCCTTGGAGGTATACGGCCACAGGCAAATTATCTTCCTCTGGGGTGCCGTGAGTGAGCAGTTCAATGTGTACTACAAATTTAAGCGTAGTGGTGCTGACTTGGATTCAGTCCGAATAGACTCAAGCAAAACAGCAACTGGTGCATTGGCTGCGGTAATGTAGGACACACCTCCTGTAAAGGCACCGATAAAGTGAACCTTTGTCGTGCGAAGAGACTCGAAAGGTCGTCGGTAGACGTGATGTCCTCAGAGCCAGGAATACGCTTTTCACCACTGAGAAGAACTCTTTCCTCATGACGGTGTGTGATTGATGCACTTGGCCCCTAAAAGCTAGAGAGCTCTCAAAGGTAGAGCCAGCACCGGCGGAATGTTTCATCTGCAAGCCAATGTACGAGAGTATAAAAATCATTTCGTGTCTCGGTAGACTTGGTCGTACCGCAGTATGTTGCGCACGGGCAAGATATTATCGTCAGCCGAAAGTTCCTGGCTAATATGTTGAAAAGAGCAGCAGCAATAAGTCCTTATCATTTGACCGGATCTAGACGTTTCAGGCCTAAGCAAGACCTGACTGTAAAATTAAAGAATTTCGGCAGCTCAAACTCAGTTTGACTGGCTTTAGACGTTTTGGGGCTAAACTAGACCTGGCTATAAGATTGGAGAATTTCGGCAGCACAAATTCATTTCTTGTCCTTGCCATGAGCCAGGATAGCTTGATCTTGGGACTGCCGTGGCTAATTGGCGGTGCCCAATCATGGTTGACAGTCTTTTATATCCATGCAACAAGGCTTTCGTGAGTCCCTTTTTGCTTACAAATTATCTAACAGGAATTCTAGGCAAGTATAGGCCTAAAGTAAATGTGAGAGACACCAAATACACTGATGTTTCAATCAAGATAGACGTGACGATACCTTTAAATCTTTATTAGCGGTTATAAACCTTTTGCTGGCCCCACTAGTTACTGACGCTAAGAAAAGCGTTCTAAACGTAAGTTTCTAGCTTCATAAGTAAGTGACATAATGCCACCAACTCCGAATTACAAAGTTTTGCAATCAGGTAACATAGGGTAGTAAGACACATTGGAAAACAAGTGGGCGGCAATGTACCACCAAATTATCTTCGTTAAAATAGAATGAACATGCAAAACGGTTTTGCGTCTAATTGTCGTAAACGACTCCGTGACTGGCAAAAGGCTTTAATTGACATTTTTAGTCACGGCATGCGATTTACTGCTGGAGGCCCTGCCAAAGGTAGTGGATCTACAAAGCCGTATAAAGGACGAAGATTCTAAAACATGGCTGGACTAAAAGCCTGATATACATCAGAGATAGTATGCCTGAAGAAATACAAAGCTTTTAAAAAAATATGTACACCCTCTACTTTTAGATAGGCGAAGCGCACACTGCCTCAATGTAATACCGATTTCAATGCAGAAAACAATTATCTGACTATGCTAAAAGGTTGATCGAAGCAAAAATTAGAAAGGCAAATGATACGATTGCTTCAGCCTAAAACACGCATAAAATCTTACAATACAATAAATGGGAAAGCTTGCAATTCTCTTCTTTGAGAAATATTGCTAAAATATCAAAAGCTAACTACTCGAGAGATGTCTGATATTGCAAAAGCAATACAACATTATTCATGCGCGCAATCACATCTTTCACAATCGTGATATGGCATGGGTTATCATGCACCATCAGCCCTTTCAAAATGATATCGGCACATATAAAGGGCAACCTTATGGGTAATATAATTCCTAGGACACCGAAATTCACAAAACTCCAGTGGTTTTTTTGAGAATCTGTTGGCGGCTTTGCTTCCGCGCTCGGTCTCGTAGATGAGATGAGTACGGGAGGCTACACGGCGGCTGCTTGTGCCCTTAGCTACCTTGAGGAACTGAGTACCCATTAAAATGTCAGCGGGCCGAATCTGGAGATCGCTACAGATAAAAGTTACTATTTGATGCTATTCTGACAGCCTGTACTGAGATGCGCGCTGGTCGATCCGACTGTAAAGCTCGTGTGTATATCAATACTCTCGGCAAGTTGAGATACCGGATGCTAAATGCAGGAAACAGCACTTTTGATGTGCAGCTACTTAATTTAATGTAGTCAAAGATATCTTTATTACTCAAGGGCAGTCACCCGAAGAAACCAAGGTATGACCACCAGTGACGACTCATAGAAAAGGCTAAAGCGCGCACACACGATCGTACAACAGCTACTGCTTTTCATGGAAAAGGCAAAAGCCAAGGTTGAGGCGGCCTTTTTCGGTGCTCCTTGACCACCTCGGTGATCGGCACTTCTATGCGAAGTTCGTTGTGAAGAAGACTTGTGAAGTAGAGGCGCTCCCATTTGCCTTATCAATCCGAATGGGTATTGTCTTCACAGGACTCGTAAAGCCATTAAAATGGTTTTGGAGTGACTCTTTTGAGGTCGTTGCAAACTAGAAGCAGAAGAAGCAGACATATTATATGTAAATTGCGGTCATTAAGCCGCGCTTTGAGGTACGCTAGGAGTAACTTCGTAATTTACGTTCAAGCACCAAATTTAGTATTATGCCGAAGTCGAGCCGTTTGAAGGTGAGTTGTCTCGTACCCAAGTCGCACTTTACGATCATAGACGCAAAGTATTTTGTCAAGGGTGTTTGAGGATGGGCTTTGATACTCTTAAGGCTTATCCAATCCCAAAGTGATTTTTTTACCAGACTAAGCTTGTGTTGGTGCCCACCGGTCTTACTATATCGGGTGCTTGATTTCTGGGTGCTTACGATGCCAAGTAAAATCTTTTTGAGGCATTAAATGTGGTGCTAAGAGTACGCACATAGCCGCTGTAAGGTAGTGCTGGAGCGATTGCCATTTATCTTAAGGAACTTCTATAGATGCCACGGTAGGAGTGTCTTTCGAAGAGCCCTCGTAGCTCGCGAAGCAGCTGGACGTACTGCTCGACACAATGGTTTGTATCGTCCGAGTGATACTTAAACGAAATACCTCCTCCTTCATCGTCGGACCCAATACTCAGCCCTCTTTTGAAGCTTTGACTTGCGTCATTCCCTGTGGAAAGCGAGGTACGGAGCCCCCGCCCAATGCGCCTATATAATGTAACTACTGAACCCAATCGAGAAACGTACCATTCTTGGCTTTGCCATTTTCGTCCTAGTCCGTCCAGTGTGAAAGCATCTTGAATCATTTTTTTTCTCAAAAAAACATGCCTTTATTTATGATCAGACAACTTGCAGTCTTACATCCATTTTTAATGCCTCAGGGGAGCATTCTCGGGCGAAAAAATGAATAGGACATTGTTTCATTAAGCTGAGGCTACTTTGCAAACTTAGTGAGCAGAGAGCAAGGCGAGTATTGCCGTATTCATCTTCCAAAGCTTGGAGATCACCGAGCAAGAGCGCATACCTCCTCGACAAAGTAGGAAGCGCTTCCAAAGTCTCTTCGCTACAGAGGCTTTTTGACAGCCAAGCTTTATAAGACCCGTTAAGTGTAGCCTTCGCAGACGCAGCCTTACTTAGAGGCGCAATCTTAAATGGTGCGATCTCAGGCACAAATTCGGATTTGGTCAAGTGGCACCTGTGAAAGCCGAAGCACCCTTTTTTGGTTTTGGTTCAGGTCATCATTAAAAATTAAGATGAATGGCGTCCTCTTTGGTGTCTGTTCTGGTCGTCAAACCGTTGTTTCGAAGAAAGTTAAGAGTGGTATTGAGCTTCCATCTTTGTCCTGTTATGTCTTAGTTAGGAGGACTGAACGGGGCATTTTAAGCTTTTGTGATTAAAGCTGGCTTTCTGTTGACAAAAACACTGGTCACCTATTTAAATGACTATATTGACTTATTGCATGTACTGAATTAAAGAAAAGACGACAATGGCAAATAGTATCTAAAATCCACAAGTCTCTAATACCGCCGGTTGGAATGTATTAGACAAGAAAAGCGAGGCAAAGAAACCACGAATCGGTTTGCTCCAACGCATGAGCTAAGGTGTGTGACGCCAATGCCACCAAGCCTCACGTAAAACCATCATGGATGGCTCAGGCCTCGTGCGTCCAGTCATTCAGCAAGCTATAGTTGGAAGAGGGAAACAACAGGTTTTCGTGAAAAATCACCACGGAGGGATACCGTAAACCCTGACGCCTGTATCTCATGTTACAGTAAAAAAAACCATGTTTTCATCGGTCCCACTGCCCGTAATCCGTAATTGGACAAAAACACACGTCGCGGACTGGAAGCCACGGCGCCCGTATCACTTTCCGTTCTGCCCCGCCAACTGCCTCGTAGCCTCGTTGCTTTATTGCCGATTCCGCTCTGTTCATGTCGCGAGGCCAGTCTCCCGCATCGGACCCTTTCGACGGCACGCAAGTAAAGGAAGTCGCGCCGTTCCTCAAGAGTTTGCGTCGGATGCTCGACTTGGAAAGTCCCCGCATCCTGCGCTGGACCCCGGACGGCCATGCGTTTGAGATCCACGACATGGAAGCCATGACGAGCTACATCTTGCCCAAGTACTTTAAACACTGCAAGTACGCGAGTTTCCAGCGGCAACTCAATTACTTCCACTTTCGCAAGTGGACAAAGTCGCGCGCGGTCGTCTGCACGTTCTCGAACCAATTTTTTCAGCGCGACCACCCGGCGTTGACGTGGCGCATTACCCGAAAGCGTGCCTTGTCGCCGGCAAAGAGCGCGCTCAAGCTGCCGCACGAGATGATGGCGTCCGACGGGTCGTGTGCCAAGCAGTGCCATCCCAGGATGACGGTCGACGTGGTGCTGCCCTTTAAAGGCCATCGCGCGGACGACGAGGCGCCGTTGGCGTGGATTGACGTGCTGTACCCCGAGCTGGACCTCGACCTGCTTGAGATCAATGAACCCTTGGCCCTTGACCGCCACTTGTCCGCGGCGACGTTGCTCTCGCTTTAAGTTGCTCTACTTATTTAACGGCTACGCGGGAGCCCGATCCCGTTTCTATTCCTCTCGACTACTCCAGCATTACCGCAGCCCTTGGTACCCTACGTCTTGTAGCTAGGCGTCTTTTGCATGTCATATACATACAGTACACGGATATTTTGCCATGTAGTTATAAACATTTTACCGGTTCAGTGGTCACAAGAAATGTCCATGATCTAAGCCCTTAACGACAGATGATGGGCCCGTCGAGAAAAAAAAAACGAATGTTTACAGTGTCGCTCACGGTCCATCATATCAGCTTTTTGAGCTCTGTCACACGAAAGTGTAGCCGCAAATCCACCTGGGCAGGCAAAATATGAAAACGTTTGACCGTTTCCTTTTTTTGTTTTGGCGTCAGGACGTTGCTTCTAGCAATATGCTGACAATTGTACGCAGAAGCCAAAGCTTTTCAGGCGAGCAGAAAAAAAAAGCATAGCAAACTATAAGAGAGTAATTCTCTCAATCTCCTCTCGAAAATGACGAGTTCAGCAGAACTTGAGCAAGTGGCACACATTTCTGAACCTTTAAGAGGAAGTCACGCAAGGCGCTTGCGATCATCTATCTGGCTTGCAATGGAAAATTCGCACTTTGACGGAGCGAATATACGCTTAGTTGTGGCTCTATGGCGTTCAACATTTGATCGTCGAAGAACTGTACACAGGTATCTATCGACCCGTTTGGATAGTTGAAAAGCAGAAACGAGCAGTAACTTTGTACAAAGTGCCAACGATTACCGGTAGGATATCAAGTACAAAATTTTTCTTCACCCCTACCCGTAGTGCATTTTTCGGATGCTAAGCAATCAGTACATTAACGGACGCATAAGCAGGACGCAACTTATCGCCTACTTAACACGCGGCCAGCCCACTTGCCGACGCAGTCTCCGCCATGTTCGAGGAAGGACAAGGAAGGGCATCTAGTGTACATACAAATCCCATTGATCGTGGGCAACATTACGCCTGATTACGAGCGCAGCGGTGGGTACTCCCCGATGAGAGAAAAGACGGTCCCTTGGAGATTACTTTCCGCCTTTCGATGAGTCAGGGCTGGGTCTTAAAGGACCACTCGAGAATCCAGATTATGCGTCCAGGGGTAAGTGCGTGCTGCTATGGCGAAGGAGGAAAGGGGTTATGTGACCTATTCATCCAAGTCTCATGCTGTGGCAGATTCATGAACGCTGCTGAGGTAAGTGGCCGAAAATTTTGATGGGAGTTCGGGTCAAGGGAATGAGCAAAATCTCGCACAAAAACCAGCGAAAAATCTATTTGCTTCTTTTGGATCAGCTGGCTTGCTGCGTAATCAATGAGTGGGGTTTTACGGTATTGTAACATTGCGCTGACAGATGGGCAAAAGACGTATCCGAGGTATGACAAAGGGTTAGGTCGAACATGATCGAAATGGCTGCAAAATTCAAGACATTTTCCGCCACGAGCAATTGAACAATACGGCGCAATACAGAGCAAAAAAAAAATGTTTTAAAGGTTAGCACACTCGTCTGGTTCGTGTACAGCAAAGAAAAAGGCTGGCGTTTCGTGCTCCTTTTTCGGACAAGGATTTTTTTTGCGTTCGAACGAACCTCTTCCGTGAGACTTGAGTCTATCCAGACAATAAGGCTAATGCTGAGTATTCTGCCTTATAATGAAGCGTTCAGCTCTAAAAGAACCTTATTATTAGGTAGTGATTTTATTCTGTTCGCAGTGTTTATATATATTTTAGTTATCATACCTTCCAAAAGCGGTAGATACAGCCAGCCAGGCTCTAATTTACTAGTAAAGAAGACCGGATAAACATTGTTGAATGCTACAGGCCAGCATTTCCAGTTCCGGTCCTCGACCTGGAGTAGACTCGTTTGTCTGTCGTTACTAATTAAGGGCACCGAGGGCTTTAGCGTCAAAACTAATTGACGTACAATCGCATTGTATACTATTATTTACCAATCGTGTGCATAAACCCTCGATTATAATAGCAGGACCACTCCATTTTCCAACGTAACAGCAGGAATAGCCGTCGAGCGCATGGAGCGCGTAATAGACCGACGTTGGAGCCGTCAAAGTCGTAATCTTGCCGTCGTTCAACCTGGCTAATCTGAATAACCGCTACGACTTCCTCAGCTTTTGCTCGAGTTTTGGCAAATTTGACTATTCGCAAGAAGAGTTGATGGAGACCACGCTGACAATTAATGGTTTTCTTAAAAAGTGAAAGCAAAGGAGCGACCTTTTTTTCAATCAACTTGGAGATTGACATAGCTTAAATGATTTATTAAGCTCTGAAACATTGCTTAGATGAAACGTGGAGCTAGAGGCTAGCAACGGAAGCTGTGTATCGCGCTGTTGGATATTTGCTGAATGTTGAGCAGTATCATACGCAATGACGAGCACAATACTTCGCAGGAAATCGAGGGTGCGATGACCACTTACGTGTGATATCGATAGAAGACTAATTACTGTTTATAATACTATATTTTATTGCGACACTTCATACTTGTTTTGTCGATAAAGAGTCAAGTACTTGTAAAGACGTAGTTTGCAAGCGCGAATAATTTTTTTGGTAGGACTTGAACGAATTTTTTTTATTGTATTCGATAACTCTGTCTATAAATTGCAGTCTCTTGCACATGTAGATACCCTCCGAGTCTCGAGATAGTGAATGGTCTTCACCGGAAGATCGTAAATCATCCTGCACGCCTTCTCTAAGTAGGGCGCTGTGCGATCCCGTCAACTAGTTACATTTTATGACCATTCCTCACCGACGCAAGAAAATTGACGCCTTAACCCTTGCAAAGGATCTAGGATGAAGGATTCCACCTTTTTGTGTTCGTCAGAGCACTGCTAGAACGACTTGCCAATTTTTACAAGCCTGAGGTGGCTCCTTGCTAAGCAGCTGGAGCGCGTTATGGCGTTCGAGCTTTATGAGTAAAGGCAATGCTTGAGGGCTCTGGCGGTAAAGACTCAGGTAACTCGGCTGACCTCATGAAGTGCAATGCTTTCACATTTAATCTACTGAACCTCTCTTTTGGCTCGAGGGGTTGATCACGGACGACAAAAAAAATTGTAACATCTGCACTAATTAGGCCAAAAGCCTGTGGAACTATGTCATTGGAGTTTTGGGAAGCATATACGAGCAGTCGAAAGCAACGTTTCTTCCCTTCTATCAATAATGTTACATTCCCTAAGCGACAGTGTCCATAGACGGCCTTAGAGTAGGTCCGCCTCGCATCTAAATCTCTAGAGTGCAGGATGCAACTATGGAAGAGATATTTAAATTGCTTTTGGAAAGTAGTACGGCAACAGACAAGCTCGCTCCGCCGAAATTTCGTTTATCGTAAAATCAGATTTAAATACCACCCGCTAGCTCGATTCCAATCCCATTAACTAATTTGTTGCCGAGTTAAGCAGCTTTGGCAGCAAGCTGGAGCACATGGTCTATGTTTGTTCCGAAGAAGACAGACGTAGTGAACTTATGCTTCGCTCGTCGCTGACTAGAGCCGGACCAATAGAGCCATGTAAACGCTTTTCACCAGTAACGTCAAGGTGTCCGATTGGAAAGATCTAATGCCTCTTGGTGGATGGGTGGATGATATACACCATTATAGCTTAGCCCCTGAGAGCTTGACAACATCAAATAGTGAGCCATACGGCTGGACATATGGCTGTGCACCAAAATATACGAGGGTGCAAAAATAGCATTTTCGACAAAGCAGTTGCGGTCGATAGAATAGGTTGAATGATGCTTTGCGAGAGAGCACCGAAATCAAGGCAGGTTAACGACGCCTCTAAAGATTTAAGATAAAAATAGGCACGCCGTAAAATGTAAGAAGTACAGAGTCATTAACGTGGACAAGTATGACTTACACCTAGGCATGCCATGGCTAGAAAAACACGAGTCTTAGATAAATTGACAGAGCAGGGCCATAGGTGGCAGCCACCTAGACCTGTGAACTAATTCTTTGGTGGATCAGTTTCTCACACCTGTTGCGTACGAATTCTTGTAGAGGAAATCTAGGCCCGAGGTAATAATAAAAAACATCAGAAATTATGATATCAGTACGTCTGCCTTCACACATGTCTACGTCCCTAACACATTTTTTAGTAAGTAATCAAGCTTCGGTAGTGGCACCACCTGCCGAAGACTTTACCATTAAAAAAAAATACAGTGCCACAATCTATAAAAAATCTGTAAGCGGATAATTTCGTCGTGTGAAACACTGACTAACATTATTCGATGGGCGGGTTATCAAATTCGGATAAAAACACTCTGCAAGTGCACCATAGGTCCAGGGCAACATAGCTCCTCAGGTACGTATAATAGTACCACCACAGTCGAGTAACAAAGTTCTTCAAGTGAGCGCAAGACATAGTGGGTGACATGTGTATACAAATAGATAGCAAATTACTAGAATTGGATTACATTGAAGCGGTAGAATGAAATGAGATTGAAATAAGAAAGCGACCTGTGTCTGCCAAAGAGACCGTATATATAATCGTTCAGCTGGTCGCTGTGTTCCTTCAGAGAAGCTGCTAGTGATGTAAGAGTAGCTGAACCGCGAATTACTCATAAAGTTACTGATGATACAAACAAACGCTCCATTCTCGACAAAGCCTTCTTGGATCAGCCTTACAGGCAGTGTACGTTGCCTCTTGGACTAAAAGTTCTGAAGAAAGCCAAGGATTCACCTCGGATTAGAAAATCTCAAGGAAGCCAAGGATTTGGTATAACAGAAATTCTTAGATATGGTCTACCGGCAAAGTTTTAACAAGACGGACAAAATAGCCATGAGATTGACCTCGTTCAAGGCACAAAGTTTTGTGCCACAAGGCAATGGCCACTGCCACTAGAGCAGTGTGACCTTTTTCGCTGTTAAGGCAACCAAGCCATAGTGCGGGCTTTGAAATCTACTTACTTGCCACTGGCGTACTCTTCCCAATTAATGAACGGGAAGTGGCAACTGCCTCATTGTTATCAAAAGCTGAACGGTGTAACGGTCTTGCACAAACACTCATTCCTAGGGCATGCTACTTATGAAAATGTCTAGGTACAGGCTGTATAGTGTACAGTTAGAATTTATTAAATCCAAATGAGGAAGTCGGATATACTTCTTGCAGCAATTTAGGCCCCTGCGGTATGCTGTAGGGTTATCCAATTATATCACAGAGGCTACAAAGCGCTCCAGAGATATTTGAGCGCTTTGTCACAATTCCAACATATCAATTTTGCCCGGACACATTTTGATAATTTCGTATATAGGCACTCTGAAATTTTACATGAGCCACCAAAGGCACGTTGCAAAGCTTTTGATCAATCGACTCTATGCAAGCGTTGTCGTTGCGGTAGTGGATAAAAAGGCTTCGGCAGTTTTGCATAATAAAAGCATTCCCCGAAAATATAGACGCTGTCTCTGCTTGACCGAAACCACGATTTTGGAAGGATTTGAAAAGCTTAAGCCTTTCTTCCTAAATACACAAGTTAAGTGCTGACTATACAAGTCTCACATGCCTGTTGAAAAAGGAAGATGAGAGTCTGCACCAGGATGCTTCGATAGCATCCAGGAGTATCTTCAGCAGGTACCTAATCAAGCCTTTCCGGATGAGATAATGCCGCTTTGCACCGTTTGCAAAGCTTTCGACAATACTATTGGCTGCACAGTCTTGTAATTTGATGAGGAAAAACAGGAGCGAGTCACCTTGTTCAGATCGAGGCATCTCAAAGCTGCGAAATAAATTTATTTTTGGTTTTGCTAGGCATGTTTTGAGCAGTGCTTAATGTCATAGTGCATCTTTTAGTCTCTTTGACATTGCATCCCCGAGGACGACGGCAAATATGCATCACTCATGACAAATGAGTCGTCATTTGCCGTAAAGTTCCAACATGAATACAAGCACAAAAGACAATAAGCTTCCCTCAACGCAAAACTGGCCCATATTGGTGAAATTGACAAATCTGGCAAAATTTTAACGCATATAAGCGTTTATCAAATCAGGGTTCTCATGTGGTCGTTGGAACGGCTCAGAGACGACTGCCTGATGGCAGTTACAATCTGGCATCCGAAGCGACGAGTGTATCCTGCGTAAGCCGTGGTCTTTTGGCCGCTCGTTGGGATATGGTAGGACCTGATCTCGGATCTTACATTCTCCGACGCCTGACTTAGCATTATGCCAGGCTAAGGCATACAAAAGGCAAGTTGGGTTCCGTCTCCTCCTTTTAAGGTAAATAAATTTCATTCTAAGCTTCCGGATGTTAAGTATTTCGAGGATCAATACTTTGAAAGATAAAATGACTCAGTCTCACAATGGGTTTTCTCATTGAACTGCGGTGATGGTGCTGATTTGTATCGTAGAGTATTCTTGACTGGGTGAAGGCCACTGGCTTCTTATGATGCCGACTAAAATTTAATACGATATCTGATGCAGTGTAAAAAGAACGCCCATAGCTTAGGTAACATCGCGCTGGATCAACGGCTCCTTTCAAAGAACCGACAATCATAGCTTGCACACGAAAAGCAGTCATTAGAAAGTTCTCGAGGCGTGCTAAGGAATTGAGAATACGAGTCGGTGCCATGGCTTGCATCGACCGGTAAGAAGAACCTGGTCGTCTTCCACCAATTTTTGCTCTTGATCTCTCAAGGGACAGCAATTTGCGTTTGTGTCACATAGCCACCGCCTACTGCGTTGGTGACTTCGTTTACTATATCCACCCGAGGGATTCACCGGGAGCTGTCTTTTCGGACTTTACCCTTTTCCTCTTTGTCCTCAGTTTTGTTAATGTTATCAACAAATGCGTCTCAGAACCATGAAGTCTTACATTACTTTGCCTTCGCGCGACCCGTGGATCTGACTCCAGGTCTAACATCTTTAAGGAGTACACCCAGGCAACTTGGCTGTTTTGACGTTACAATGAGCTGAGTCTTCTTGGTGGCACTTGTACGCAAAAATCTATACGAGTGATTGCCCTAACCATCGCACAAAGACGCTAGTGTCTATGGACAGTTGGGCGAAGCAGAACGATAGGCGTGCGTTCCTCGCTACTGTGGGTGAGGCTCCACAAGAGCCCTCATTGCCTCGGTTGGTCTTTGAGGGATGAACATTCTAAGAACAGCTCCTCAATTACGGGCGCGCCTTAGTTGCTGGCACAAGGTTTGTATCAGACGCAGCCTGGAGGATGAAGGTAGCCCTCTCTGCTAGCTGATTGGCGCAGCTTAATTTGTCACATGAGTGTTAAGAGAAGCTGGATCAAGTGCTTATACTGAATTACAGGTAAGGATAAAATTTGTACCAAATAAGTCGTTTTTGAAATTGAGATTTCTCACACACCTAGATGCCTGAAGAGAGGTAAGAAGAAGGGTCGTCTACCAAACCTCCCAGCCTGTTTCCTCTGTGCAAGGTGTTATGGGATTCCGTCTAATCTGGTTAAATTTCACGCGAGAACATTGACAATCTGAATTCTCGCAAAGGTTTCAAAAATAGGTATGTTTATCTGTCGAACGAGCGGTTCGTGCTGCTTGAACGGCTATCTAGCTTATATGAGCGCGGGGTGATTGCATTTGCAGCCCTTCCTGCCGAAAAGAAGCTCCGTGGTTGTATTCCTTTTGTATCAGCCAAAGTTGATAGGGTTGAGATTTGAGGTGTGAGCTATCAGAAGTCGATCATCGCGTACGAGGTGTCGATAAAGAAGTTTTTTGCCTGAAAACAAAACTTGAACATTAAAACTTATATGCAATAAGGTGCATATCTCCCGACTCCGTGTTGCTTTAGTGGCCGGAATTTGACACCCATTTTAAGTGACTAGTCTCGACTTTGCTTTGGTTTTGATCACATGTGCGACCCTTTGGACATGTAAAGACGGGAAAGTCATCTTAAGTCCGGCCAGTGTGCTTGAACTCATCTAGACCATCGAGGTTATCTCTTATGTCTTGAAATATGCACATGGGCGGTTTCATTTAGGTGAACTCGTGCCGTGCCGCTTTGCATACCTTCGTTTGCAGTAAGCTTAATACGTCTTTTCGAGACAGGAGTCGCTGCGTATGCATCGTTGGGTGGATTTGTAAATGGCGTCTCTACATCCTGCAAGCATCAGCAGCCAGAATTGCAAGAGCAAGGATCTTGGCGAGCCTTATAGACTGGCAAGGTCACCATGTTGTCTGCACAGATCGGTTAAGTTAGAGGTCGTTCATGGCTTGACTTAAGCACAAACGCTCAAATCTCCTTCACGCGGCCGCATTCTCCGTTGGACTTGCTTGGTTCTCGTGCCATGGTACATGAAAGATAATCTAGCGATTTCGACAAATTTGAGTTGACCATCACTTTTTAGTCTTTGGTCCAAATTAAAGTCAATTGGACACTAGCCAATCTTGCAAATAGTGCCCGCCAAGAATGATTGCGTGTTACTCATCAAAAGATTCAGTCTCCGTGTCCCTAATTAGAAGCTCACTTATGTCAAACTGCGCTGGCTTTACCGAGTCTGCCCGCTCCTATGATCCAGCACTCACAAGTCAATTTTGTGTCTCAACCTCAGCACCCACTGTACTTTAAGCATGAGGACTGCGCAGAATGGAAGGCCAGTGGCCGTAGCAGCCACGTGCTGTGACGTCATTAGCAACGCCGAGGTGCAATCGCGACCCAAACGACAAGATGCGACGAATCCTGGGGCTTTCATCTCCAAGCAGCTCCTTCGACCGTTTGACCAAACTATTGTACAGTCCACCAAGCCACCGTCTACGACAGCGTCACCTCCGTCGGACGCCGCACTGCCATCGTCCCAGCCTCAGATGCAATCCCATTTGAGCCAACAGCGACCATTTCCTGCCTCAAAACCCTTTCAGCACCATCGCCGTCGACGTCAGTCTCATGATCCTCGCACGTCGGCGCAAAAACTGCTGGAAGCGCCTCGACGGCACTCGCAGCACCAGCCGCAAGCTTCACCGCGCGTCACGTTTGAGCGGCCTCGTCAACAGTCTGGCCACGCGGTGGCTGCCAACAATACTAGCATAAAAGTGGCCCAGGGTGCGTCTTTACTTCGACCCAGCGACTGTGACCCGCAGGCACGATCGAGGCAAGCGATCGATGTATTGCAGCCCGTGCCCATGCAACGCCTCAAGAGCTCGCCCGAGCCTCTGCAGACGAATGGCCCGAGTGGTTTGCCAGAGAGTACTACCACACAGACGTATGTTGAGCTCTCTCGTGTCCGTCGCCGTGAGATCATTGCTCGAGTGAATGAGTCTGTGCAGGCTGTGATGGCGTCCATGCTGTCCGACAAATCCAAGAACGTGCAGTGGAAACCCAAGCTGCGGAAGAAGGACATTTCGTACTTTACGGACGAAGTGACAGTTAAGCTCGGTCAGACACGGTTTTGTTGTGTGACCCACACCCACGCGGCCGTCGACGAGATCATGAAGCTCTTTGTCGTGTCGGAGGACGAAAAGATGCAGCGAAACAACCGCGTGTTGTCCGATAGTTTGTTAGAAGCTCGGGTGTTGTCAGTGCTGCGGCGGCCGACCAAAGAGCGACCAATGAATTCGATCTATATCCGGTATGCGTGCTACCAAACGCCTGGTCTAATGATGAACCGAAAAGTGTGCCTCGTAGTTGCCACGGATACGATCCGCCAGCCAGACGGCTCGGTGATTGGCTACTGTCTATGGGATTCCATTGACGATGCGGAGTTTGCCGAAGCGCGCACCCAGTCAAATTTGCAATCGTGTACCATGTTTCGATCGGGTTTTTTTCTCCGTCGGTCAGGGCGCGCAGCGTCGTTGAAAACCGACTCGAGGGCAACTAAAATCGTCTATATGATTGGGTTAGAATATGGAGGCTGGGCCCCAGGGTTCACGGCACGATTATTAATGGAAAAATTTGGCGACAACCTCACGCGGTTGTGCTCGCACTTTCGTCGCAAGCAGTTGGACTCGAGGACGTTTGTGATGAAGACGCAATGGGTATCAAAACTAGTTGCCAAGAGCTGTCACGAATGCCACAAATTGTTTCACGTGCTTTCTACGCGCGTCAATTGTCACGCTTGTGGTCATGTGGTCTGTCGCTCGTGTGCCACGAATGAGCAAGTGGAGTTGCATGCCGTGGGGCTTGTTCCCATGCACATTTGCTTTACGTGTCTAAAGAAAGCCGGACTACCCATCCCTTCGTTCTTGCAAAAGACGACGGTGGCACCAAGGAGAAGGCGATTGCAATCCGACACTGCAGCAACTTTGCGCACCACGACGCAAGTCCAAGCGCAGCCGCCGCCTCTTTCACACTCCAAATCCGTCATCCAAAGTGACTTGACTGAAGAGGACGACGATGTCAAAGACGATGACGACGACACGGACACTGGTGAATGGGCATTTACATCGTCGGGTAAGCCTTTTCGACCTGATCGAATGAAACGAGGCGACGAGTCGTAGGTGGCACAACTTTGCTCGCTCATTTTAGACGCCAAGAATTGACAACCGACCGTTATTTAATTGCATGCAAATCTGCTATTGGCTGGTAGTAATAAGCCATAGACCTCATCAATGAAATTAGTATGACTGAAAGATAAACAAATTTCAAATATCGTGCAAGCCTTTTTTGGTATCTAAATTGTGTCCAAAGCATACTAAAGGAGGCTAAAATTGTAAAACGAGGACGTAGAGTCGTGGCAGACATGCAATTTAAGGGAGCTAAAGATGCATTAAGCACCGAAGTCTTGTTACTTTCATGACGGATCTGTTGGTGCAGTAAATTTCTACCTCTGTGTCAAGTTAGTGACGAACCCCACCGTGGTCGAATCTAATAGATGATGCTATTTGGGGGATTACGATTGGGAAGTCGAAGTTGATAGCTTGCGATATTTTGCCGAGGGCGCTGTCGTGAAGGAATTGTTACAACATCTGGCCATACGACGTCGGTATGCGAAGCTCCACATTAGGGGTGGACAACACCTTGGCGAAGCCCAATGCAAATTGGAAGAGACGAGAATACTGGGAGGCGGAATGCTGCAAGTATCGCTAACTTGACAGTAGTCCCACCAAATCGGTATGTAAGATGTGACGTAGATCGGGTGAACCGGTGACCTCAAGCAGGGGCAAACAGCTTATCGGCTACAACTGAATCCAGGTCAAAAATTGCCAAGGCCAAAAAAACGAAAGACCAAAAGCAAACCTAAAAACAGCATTTTTTTTTATCCCCTTACTTTTTTCAGCAAAAGGGCTAAAAGAGTCAATCTCTCAGTTAAGATAGGATGCAATTGTAGCGGCTGCTAAAATAGGTCCAGGGAAACTTTGAGGGTACAATTAACAGTAATGCTGAAGCCTCAACCGAGTTGATTTCCACCGTAAAGCATACGCGCCGAAGCTGCCGCACCAAGTCTTCAGTCTGAAATTTTAGCACTAAATTGCTGGTGGCTTGTAGTCTGGCTAGTAACTTGAGTAAATGTCGCAGCTTGGCACGGGAATGGCTTGGACATTTGCAGCGCGAATCTTGATAGAAGTGCTGTGTGTGAAGCACTATAACAGTCTCGACTTGAGCGTTTAATTTGATGATGTTTGCTCGAACCTCATGAAAGCGAATATCATATCGGTGCATCCACAAGCAACGAAAACCACTAATCGCACAATGCGGAAAACCACAAATAATCTGTAACCTTAACGTGACTTGGCATAGTCGGTTGGTTCAAGGCTGAAAACAGGAACTGACACCCATTCCAGTGTGGCCCGAAAATAGCCTCGTAAGAAAGTGAGCCATTTTGACTAAACGTAAGTTGGAAATTGCAATACTAAGATAGATTTGGGGCTATTCCAAAACTTTACAATTATGATGGCAGGTTGAATCTGTAGCGGTAAACTTTGATGACGAACGTCGAAGATAACAATCGAGAAGTAAAGCGTTGTGCTGGAGCTGATAAAGAAGGTCGGAGTAGACTGGCAAGACATGTTGACTCACTTTGTAGTTGTCGGTCCACGTAGATATTCTAAGACTCCAAAAACAAAAAAGGGGTGAGGTCGCTGAATCAAATTTTATTTAAATCTGTCAATTCTGGCCACACTAAGCTCAAATACTTCATAAGTATCGGAAGTCCAGGTGTGATTTACGGCGTTTTATTGGATGAGGGTCTAGTGAACGCAGCAGAATGGCAGCCTTGTCCAAATGATTGATGCATGAATGCGCGCTGACAAACCACTTGGAGTAAAATTGGCTTAAGAAAATAGGAAAGGTTTGTAGCCGTAAATGGTTTTGGGCACACCGTGCACAGTTGCGCCGACCTAAAAATTCCTTGAACAGCTAGTAGTTTAACAATTTTAGTGGCCTTGCAACTCCGGCTAAAGTTCTTCCACATTTACGATAGGCAATGTCCACATTATTTAAAATGGGCGTGGTCAGCTTGTTACATTTGACTTGAGGGTTTGAAGATTTTTCTTCCGAAATTAAGTATGCCATGTAACAAATACACCGTGTGGTCCGGGCCGATAGAAATTGGGCCGTAAAGAATATCATAGTCTTGTCCCCGATGAGGAATTACTTTATCAAAAATTCGAATAATCATATCCACCCAGGATGGTGAATAAGTCGGCATCCTGATAGCTAAAATTATTTTACATAGCATGTGAAATTGAAGACGTATAATGGAGTTTAAAATAGGTGTCAAACATAATCCACCTCGACTTTTTAAAGAAAAAAAACCACACGCGGAGAAGAGTATTGGAAGACTTAGAACGACACATGAAGCGCGAAATCAGTCGTAAAAGTTGATCTTGAAAGCCAGATAACGAAATTTAACAAACACTGCAGCACGAGTGGAAAGATTCGCTTGAGAATAACAACTTGACCTCATAGAGTCCTTGCGCAATGAAACCAAAGCGAACATCGATGATTAATTTCTACGATAAGATGGTGGAGCCAGTCAGCATCCGAAAGAGTTGGTCCTTAACAAATGCCCAAAATTTTGGTGCAGGCATTATTATCTACCACGATAACTTCCAGTGATAGAAGGCTTTGTCGTAATGGCTCAATTCTCGCAGTCCAAGATTGAAAGGGATGGATTGCTGCTTGAGCCGTGTAAAGACTCATACCAGAAGCCTCACAGATCTTTTTCACCAATTCCGAGAAGAAATTGGTATGGCGAAAACCATGAAGAAGTCCAGTACAGTGACCAGCAAATCTTATAACTATATGGGTCTACTCATTGAGCGAGCCGAAGCCGCAAATTAAGTGAGCATCACTAATTAAATCATGACGGACCCCCGCACCTAGTTCTTAAGGGTCAAGTGGTCGGCCATCAAACATCAGGGTTGCTAGTGTACCCGAAAATAGGACTCGTATCCAGCGGCGGTATTGCTCTCCAATTTCGTAGTGAATCTAAGCCATATCATGTGCATCCCATACGACACTATTGAAAACTTAAGCGAAATCTTTGAAATTGGCGCCTGCCGGGAAGTTCCCGCCCCCAAATAATTATGTCAAAGCTTGAAACCGTAAATTTGCGTGGCAAATACCTCAGCCCAATACAAATCCACATTGGTCCGGGTCAAGCGAATTTTCCCGATACGGACGCAAGCCTATAGGCCAAAATTTTGGGCCCTAATTTAGCGTCTACATTAAGTAGTGATTTTAGTCGCAATTGCTGGGGAGTTTCCGATCGCCTTTTTATAATGATGCGAGACTTGGACCCTGCGCTAAAATTTTGTCCTTTTTTCTTTGGAATCGAGCAGCTTATAGAACTTTTAATATTCTGCTTTAGAGGGAAAGGTCTGTCTTGTATTCAACAGGGAGGCCGTCAGGTCCCGATTTTTTTACCGATTGCCGTGTGTGCTAACGCCCAATAAGACTGCAAAAGGGCTGTCCAAATAAGTTTGGTCCCTTAGAGTAAGTTGCGGTTAAGTGTTTTGGAGAAATTGGGTCAATTTTTAGGGGAATCCCATTGGTGCTTACTATGGCCAAATTATCTCGAAGGCGGACAGTAATTCCCAGACCAGTACGACCAAAAAGAGGAACAAGTCGACTTAAGGTCTTCAATTGAAACGACCGGGATGGACGTCTTGTGAAGAATGACTGGCGGTCTGGATACAATTTAGAGCAGCGCTCAGTGGATTCCTAGTCGGAGGTGCATTTTTGCTTGGATAAATAATGATTTTGTTCGTTCAGCTTTTCTTCAAGTTTGGCTTTTGCAATAGTAATTTAGTCCGGATGGACAATAGATGGGTTTGAGCGTGCGAATGCCAAAGCTCATTCACTTTAAGGTGAAGAATTTCAGAAACCCGCATGCATTCATTTTTTTCTACAGGAACAATATACACGGAGAAATCTCTGTTTGTGCTCATCAGAAAGGAATACCGTATTATAGTATTTCAATTTTGAGCCCAGATAGAGTTTGCTTACTCATTTAAGGAGTTTTGCAAGTACTCTTGGTCCTCAGGCAACTGGATTGTCCAACCTGGTCATTTAAATAGACGGTTTTGGAATACATAACCAAGTCAAGATATTCCGGTATGGTCGTCTATTCCAGCCAAGCCATTGAAATCATGGTGCATATCCCGGAAAATCGTGTAAAACAATAGAGAACTGACTTAATTCTAGTCAATTCTCGAATTTGAGTTGGCGCTTGTAAATTCTTGAGAATCGGAGTTTTGAAGTCGCCAAGGGTCGACCAAACGGATTGAACTCATCCAGTCGAGCAGTTCATTGCGCCCTTGAAGACGATTTCTATCGCCGTCTTGTGCCTGATCAGGTGATTGAAAAATGACGGTGTTAAAGCCCCCCAGAACAATATGATGAAAAATCAGCCCGGCGTCCCGGCTGTACTAAGGCGTATAGTACGTGAAGGTATGTAATAGTCGAGACACTTTTGTCTCGGACTAGGAAATACCGGGAGAGTATACTATTTTAAGCGACGTGCTGGCGATTAACGTCTTGAAGGTTGCGGATAGAGCAATTAGGTATCTATAATAAACCAACACCAGCTTGTCATGTAGTAGTGCGTATATTTTTTGAGACCAAAAAGTGGGAGTTAGCTAGTAAGCTATTATCTAGTAAAGTTGGGCTCTCTTAAAGCTTTTGATGCCCTTAAATTTTGCTTCTCGATTTCCCTCTATGTAGAAACTGTTAGAAAAATAATTAAGGGTTCATTGTTATACATCATTAAAATTGTTCGCATTAATTGAGCCTCTTTAGGGTCCGTTGTACTATAAGAGTAAATGGAAACCTAAGGGTCCACTAAAGTGGCCTGCTTGAGCAGATACTCAAAGATCTGCGTAGTTCATAGAAAAGTGGCTCAGCCAAAATCCTTTTTGGTAAAAGAGATTATATCATGGCAGACAACGTCGAGTTCTACCATAATAACCATAAAGGGTGGAGCAGTGCCGATGCTGCCTTCCCGAGAATCGCACTCAATTTAAGTGGGCCCATATAAATACTAGGTGCAATATTTGCGGAGATAGATCGGTCTCAGCCAGCTCTAACTTTAACCAGAATTGGGTCTGTTTCAGGCGCAAATGTCCAAAAACTGACTGAAAGTCAAAGCCGGTCTGGTTTGGCCAAAGTGTTGAAACACGGCCAAACATTGACTTATCGTCTGATGATGGGTATTTGCGTGTGCCCAACTCTTAAGGGACCGCGTGACCAAAATCCTTCGCCCTAGGGTGATGAAAATTGGCACCCACTTCCGAATCGAGTAAAATTCGGTGAAGGCTTGGTTGTGCTTGGACTGTTGATAGTAGTATGTCCGGTTTAGTATGTTGAGTAGAAGATCCAAAAAAAATCTCAATGACCGCGCAGAGTTGAAAAAGGGTTAGTTCTTTAACGTTGCTTGGTATACACCCCCTTTTAAAATTCCTATGCGCAGTCTCGAGACGTTACAAAAGACGCCACAGGTTGAGGTGGGTCCATAGTTGTGACCCGGAGAATGATGTTTTGGTCTAGCGGAATTGGTCCTTTCGAATTTTCACTCAGCCACTCATAAGAGTATATAGAGGAAGTAGGCAGATATTTTCGTTGGGTGGGAGGTAAATGTCTTAATTCCTTTGTCAGGGTGGCAATGGTACTGAAGACTCGTGTTTTTGCTCGAAGAATGCGTGCAGGCGAAAAATCACTCGCTGTATTTGAACCTGTCGGAAATTCTGGCTTGCCTTCTCATCGCCAGACTGATTTTGGTCGAGCCATAATCGTAGGCTTAAGGTCTTTCATTTAGAAAAATGGACCTAGTCTTGTGTTAAAACGATCCCCATTATAAGGCTCACATTCCAACCCATAATCTTCATTCATTGCAAAATGGTCACTTGAGTCACTCTCATTGGCATCCACTGGTGGAATGCTTCCAGCATCATCTGAGTCACGACTTGGTTCCTCAGGCTCAATTTTGCAATTTTGGTCTCTTTATCTTAATTCCTTTCTACAGTGTAAGGAGCTTAGCCTCGAACACTAATTTGTTATACTGCACACTCGCGGTGGTATGAGTACTACTTATAAACCTTATTAGTTACATGATTAAGTTTTAGGTACTAAATCGCCACCGTAGCCACCAGTTGCATCAATCTACTCAAGATTGCACGTTTTTTCTTATGGTGATACGCAATGCTCAAGCTGTTGCCCTACCGGTTTACGAATCTACCATCGAAAAAACTTTGACAGACAGACGGTAGCAAGCCTTAACGTTGAAACAATCTAAACATTCCTTATTTCATGGACTTCATCCTAATATGCAAGGTTTAGGAGTTACTAGTCTACTCTTCATTAAATCGTAGACATACGCGCACCCAAATGTTTGGTTCGACGGATTTACGTTTTGGCAGAATTACTTTGATAGCAAATTAATAACAGGCAATGCAAGTGGAAGAATTCCTGGATGCATTGAAGTAATCTTGAAGGATGTTTAGCAAAACGTACGCCCTTTTTACATATTTTCAGATGAATTACTATCACCACCTTATCGCGTTGTTATGAGTGCTATATTGGATCGTGACTGCAAACTAAATTTTTGATTATTGGGGTCAACACTAATATTATGCAACTTTTCATCTATATGTCTACAATAAAGTTTACACTGAAAATTGATTCTAGTTGGTCTTCAAACACATATAAAAAAAGGAAAACGATAGAGATTCCAACATCAAATTATAAGACAAAAACAAAAAAAGGCTACATATCAACTGCACAATACCAAGTATTTCACAATCTTACGTCCGATCTACATGCATGCAACTAAATCCATGCCAGACAATTGTACCGTGACTGGTTTAAATGCGCTATATATCATGGCATACGACGTATCAGCACTTGTACATAAAATACCGCCGCACGATGTATCCTACACATGATCACTCAACCATTTCGTATGGCTTTTTATGCAAACTTCGCAAGCGGTATCCTTCATAAATATCTTTAACGCCGTTCTGCCACGCCAAACTGTCCAATTTTCAGCGCCATCAATGCTCAGCGTCACGTTCTAGCACTTCTCGGAAGTAATGGTTCCTGCAAGCGAAACGATGTACTTCCACCGAAAGTACTTGACACCCTTTCTATGAAATAAGGCTCATTCTTAGCCACACAATAAATTGACGCGCTGTCTTCTTTTTGACAGAAGGACCTCTACTGACCATTTTGGCTCCTACCCAACCCCAACTGAGACATTTATCGAGTCGATCTCATGGCATCATGATAGCTCAACTCGGGCTGTATTTTCTCTAACGTATTAGCTATAAAAAACTATGCCACATTTGGGGCATCACTTTGTCCAACAATCAGTGGCAATTCGAACGTAGAGAATCTTGCCCGTGATATAATGGATTAGTTTGAAATAAAACCACTTAAAGTACAACACATCATTAAGAAATAGCATTGTCGATCAGCTCATCACTCGAAACGGCACACTCACCTTGCGATGTAACTGTTGTCACTGGCAGGTTTGCCGGTAACGGCCATTACGCCATATGATTACATTATTTTGAGATGCATATGCATTAGTACCATCCATACGAATAGACGATTGAAAGTTTGGGCCAGAAGATGGGTCCAGATACCCCATAACCATTGGGAACCAGGGCGTCTTAATTTCAAACATCAATCAGAATGTGTAAAGCAAGATGAGTAAGAATATTAGCCTTCTAGGATGGTTAAAATAAATGGCCGAAGACCACCAGCAAGACTGCAGCAAGACAAGAATTCGCATAAGATTTTCATTTGATATCAATTTGCACCAAGCAACTGACACTCCGTATCCTTAACCTACTCCGCCCCGCTCGCTCCCCAAGTCTTGTTCGACAATCGACCTTCAAAGAAGCATCCTCGACGACTGTGTTACACATCTACTGCGTGCATTGGGTCATTGGCAAGAAGTTAGCATAGGCTGTCGTTCCAAGTTCCGAGTGATGCTTAATATCGTCGGCACCGCTGGCTTGTCAGCTACCAGTGCTGGCCCATTAAATTGTTAATCAGAATATGGTGGCTTTCGCCATCAGGAACAAAGCTATCCTAGATCGGATCGACGACATACTTACATATTTCCGAATGCCGAATCCAGACCTCAATGCCCTGACGAGTGTTACAAGCATCGAGGACAAGCCAATCGTACAAACACGAGTGAATGCGACAAAGAGCCATTCGACATGTCTATCTGGCCTTCATACAAGTCTGGAGAAGGAGTAATCGGAACACGCGATAATTGGGGCCGTTGTTTTGATCCGTACGAGATGATCGAGACGATGGACGGCGACAAAATGATGATTCTGCTGCCAGAGGATTATATGGTGAGAGACAAATCACCCGCTATCTACCGTGTGTGATGAACGATACCTAACGCTCACGGATGGCGACGAATTTCTTAGTTTCAATTGCTTGCATATATGGAAGAATTCGCGCTAATCTACCACAGCCGAATTCAATTTTCCTAAACCGTAGTGCAAACCTTAAAATTGCCATTTGCGTACAGTCTACCACTATACGCTGCTCAAAACGAATCCTTCTGCGTGCGTCAAATTGTCTATCGTCACGAGCGGCTTGTATAAAGCCAAATATGCGCCCTTTTATATCTTCAGCGTCGTGCATTCTGTGTAAGAGACTGAAACTCGTGCACAGTATGCAAAAATTAGCCCTGTGTGTATAAGAACAGGAGTACAATGTCGAGAATCTTTGCCTTGAAGGTTGGCGGTTCAACATCACAGCCACGCTTATAATGACTCACTGCATCTAAACACAAATAAAGAGAAATGTCGTAGGGGTTCCAAATTAATAGGATGAGCGCACAAACGTGGCAGTGGTTTCCTTTTTAATTGTCTTACTGGTCATTTACTTTATTGAGCTTTTCGACAACCTCTACTTAAGCTTCAGCACAATCACCTTTTTATGCGTAGAAATGTAGAAAACACCAACTTACGTGCACCACGCGTAGATCGAAAACTTCTTCAATTATAACTTAAGGCCTCATGGTTGGCGAGGTGGCGTACGTACAGCTGTCCGGGGGCTCTTCCTCGGCAACGCTGGGGCTGTACGCCGGCATGCCACCGCAAGAGTTGCAGCAAATGGTGCGCGTAGCCTCAAGCTCTCATTCGGGTATCTGTATCGGCTTCCAAGCGGTGCGTTCGGGACGAAAAAAGCGCCATTCCAATTCGATGCAGCGCCTTGTACCACTCTCTGTAGCTTGCAAAGTGCCCGAACTGCTTACAGGGCGCGTCTCTGCTTTGATCGAACCATCTGGAGCTGTGCATCATACGGTCGAGCCGCACATTGCAGCTTGCAAGGGCTCGACCGACCTTGAGAGGCTTCATAAACTACTCCAGGCGCTAATAAACGAGTTGCACCTCAGCAGCTTTGAGTCAGCTATGCTCTATGATTTGTGTGAGCAGCAGAGTGCTAACGTACTCACTGTAATGGCTGCAAACACATCGGTGGACCAGAAGAAGAGTTTTCTGTTGCGTTTGCTGCGTCCCGACGACGCGAGCAAGCTTCAGCATGAAGTGCAGACCCCGAGAAGACGGGGGAACCAAGATCAAGGCGTGAATGCACTTTACGCTGAGGTGATTGCCATGAAAGTTGCAGCTATTGGCCGAAAAGCCCTGAATCCTCAAGTGCAGCTGCAAGTGTTGTCTTTGAGTCGAGAAGATTGGAGCATAATGAGTTTGAATCAAGTTGGCGACACAATCAAGTTGCTGGAAGTAGTCGAGAAACTACTGGACAGACACGTGGTGCCTGAGGAACATGGTGCACACTTGGTGGCGCTCGTGTTAGAGCAAAACTCGGTGCTATGGAGTGCTTTTTACAGTTACGAGAATGACCAAAGTAGGTTATCGGACTTGGAGACGACGGCAAAGCGATTGGCGGCGTTGAAGATTGATTGGCCAATGCCAAGTCCTACCAATCATAGCGATACGATACCAAAGGGGATGGATACGAACAAGAACGCACTTGTAGTCGTGGAAACAATGTATGATCAACGGATGTTGACGAAGTTGGAGCTGGATATCCTAATGGCGTTATTGGCACAAAATGATTCGCAAGTGCAGCAACTTATTTGGGATTTTCAGTCCAGTGAGGTGGAAGACATGGCACCATTACGCGACTCGTTAGTGCGAATTGTCGAGGAGTTGATGGAAGTAGGTGACGAAGAGAAGGCAGCTGGTGCGTTTGCCAATGGTCTGGACGATGCAATGCGAGACGAAGCGGACGAAGCGCTCGAAGCGAGGGACGTGGACGCTCGTGATATGGTGGGATGGCAGCGGCATTTGACCGTGTTACTGAAACAATGGCAAGCTCGTAATGCACTGACTGCTGTCGCGGCGAGTACGTTGCAACGGATGATTGCGCAACGCCACAATTTGTTGGAAAGTGCGTACGAAGTGTTTGCAACGGATGCCGATGCAACTGAGCTCTTGGATACGTTGCAACGTGTGGCCAAGTTGCAACACCAGATTGAAGCCACTCAGATGGGGCAAAATCACGTTTCGAAGCGTGGTGCGGAGAGCGACGTGCAACTCGAACATGTCGTGCAACAGATGCAAGAGCGTGGAAGTCTTCGAGTGGAGGATGCCACGGGTCTTTTACGGCTCTTTCACGGCGGGAACGAAGCGCTGCGTGCTGCAAACGAAGCGTTTCGAGCCGACGACGATGTCCACGAACTGGAAGAAACGTTGCTGCTTGTGGTAAAACATGCGCGAATCGGTCGCGATAGGAAGGAGACTGAAGCAGTGGATGAAGTTGAAAAGGGGTGTCAATTATTGGCCGACTTTGGACGCAGTGGCCGCTTGAGTTTGTGGCAGATTCAGTTATTGATCTCGTTGGTTAAAAGCCACGATCCTCGTTTCTTGGCTGCCATGGATGTGTACGAGGAAGACTGTAATGTCGAGGAATTCGTCGAGACGTTAGTCATATTGGCCCCATTGGCCGCGAGGGAGCAACACTTTCATGCTTTAGTGTACGACTGGATCCTTTCGTTTGTTGAAAGTGAAAAATTGTCGCGTACGGAAGCCAAGCGGCTGTTGCAGCTGGTTAAAGCCCGCGATCATCGTCTTGCTGCCGCTTTTGTCGTGTTTTCAAGCGACAAGAACAAGGATGGGTTTGTGAGTTTATTAAGACAATGTGCGAGTGTAGAAACGCGAGAGGAAGGGTGTGATGGCTTGGCGCTGTTGAGAAAGTTGGAAGAGCAGCTTATTGTGTCGTGGGAAGAACGCAAAGAGATGGAAGCATTGATGCGCAGTGGCGACATGAGGATGTTGGCCGCGATGGACGTAGTCGTAGAGACTCAGGACGTCGACGACTTTGTCGACACTGCTCGTCGCATTTTGGCAACGGTAAAGGCGAAACAAGACGCACAAGACGAGAGAGCAGAGCTTGCGCTGCAACTTGCTGACTTTAACGCGAACGAAGCGCCTGCGGATACGGAGGAAGTGGCAGCTTGTTCGGTTGTTGCAGAATGTGGTTCGCTTGCAGACAAGCTAGCGCTGTCTGAAGAAGCGTCTCTCGAGTCGCAAGTGACGGACGGGGAGGTGACGGGGGCTGGCGACGAGGAGCACGAGGCTGACGCAGACGAGCAAGCAGCAGCTTCTTTGGATTGACATAATATGTCATAACAAGACTAAAGAATACGAAAACACTCCTACTACTGTAATATTTTGATCTTAAAAAACACCAATAAGGGTCTAAATTTCACCATGACCGCAAGAGGCCGCAGAACGACACGGCCTTGTCTTGTTTCCTCGACCTGTCCTTCAGGCGCTCGAGCGTCTTGTGCTGCGTCCTGAAATAGCCCCATTTCTCTTCCACGTCCCGGGCTTCCACGGTCTTTCGCAAGAAATGCGCAATGTGGCCGTGGTCTTTCAGCCGTGTGGTAGGGTACGCAGCGCGTAACTCCGATGACGAGCACACATCCGCCAAGAGTTTCACCACTTCAACTTGGTCTGACGTCACTGCGTGCTTTAATGCCCGACTGACGTTCGCTTGTTGTAGTTTGACCGTCAAGAGCAACTTCACGACAGCCAGCGACCCTCTGGCCGCGGCTTCTTCAAGTGCACGTCCCACGTAAAACCAACTACAATTCTCGCGCAATAGGGCCCGCAAGGTACTTGTCTCTTCGGCAGCGGCGACCGCCTGGATCCCATACGTGATAACGTACGGAATCGAGTCGGCCTGTGCCCGGTTGCGGCGACAGAGCCACTTGACAATGTCAAAGTGGCCATTGATTGCCGCAGTGTTGAGTGCGCCACTGGAACATCGGCCAATATAGTGATGACAAAGCCACCGAACGACTTTCAAGTGCCCGTTTCGTGCAGCGCCGTCGAGCGCGGCGATTGAACAGCCTTCGTTTCGAACGACCGAGAGCCACTTGACGAGATCAAGCCGACCTCGCGCGGCGGCTCCGTCCATTGCGCGTGTCGTCCACTTTCGAGTTGCACCATGCGTGCGGACAATGTACCGACAATCGCTGTAGACCGCAGCATCGATCGTGGTCGGCATTAACAAGTTGTTGATACAAAGCACAACATGCGCTAACGCCTTGATGGACTCGGGGAGCGCTAGCGTGACAGCCACGAGGGGGGGGGAGTCCATGGCTATGGTCGGGTTTCAAAATGAGGGATGTAGTCACGAGATCCTTTGGCTCTTGGGACGTGACGTCCGAATCTCTGCGACCTCCTCATACAGGAGGCGAGACTATTGGGACCCTGCTCGATGGGTAAGAGGGTGACAATCGTGTTAAGTTTGGTCGCATCGAATCAAGAGACAAGTTAGCCGTTGGGGGCGCCTTAAATCCATGTTGAAGATGAAACGATGATGGTGAAGCTGAGTTGGTGAGCAAGATGACGAACGACTTAAATTAAGAGAGAGCGCTGATTAAGACACTATTGATTACGCAAGCCCTTATTTTTTTTTCAGTCAATTTTTTAGGCTTTAAATTAGCCAAGATTGTCTCACCGCAATGAAGCCACGTTTTGAAAAATTAACTTTTTTGCCAATTTCGGGTAATGTATTCCTCGGCCTGATTTTTTTTCTTTCTTTCTGTGTATTGTACCGGTCAGTAGCGTTTTTCTCAGGCCTGGAATTTTTTTGCATAACGGTTGAAAGTCGGCCTGACTCGCTTAGAGCTCGTGAGCTTGCAAAGAAATGAGCAAAAGAGGGCCTCCGAGTTTGTTCCATTTAAGTTTACAGCCACCATCCACTTTGATTCGTGCTGGTTGTCGATGGCTTGATGCAAAACAGCTGACATTGTTGTTGAAAAAGTGTGATTTAGGACCAAAAACCAATAGCGTAGTACATTGCAGACAATATATACAGACGAAGGATCGCACTACGATGATGGGCGCAAAATAGAGTTACTGAGGAGGTTTCTGACTCAGTAAACGGCTTGGAGCTTGAGACATATGTACGCCTTAAAGGGGGTTTAGTATTCAGATGTCTGAGGAGACGCATAATGAAATTAAATTAAAGGCCACTGTACCTTGAAGTATACAAACACGTGTATTGTGCAGGCTGCCAACGCAGCTCGATCTCCTCAGCAGCGCCGTTTGCCTAGTCTTCAGTCACCGCAACGGCTGGAAATAAATCAATAATTTCGGACTGATCAATATCAGCTGGTGAAGCCATAATGATCTGGTCAAATGCTTTTAATTAGGGAATCGTTAAACTGCCGGTACCCTTTTGGTAAACTGCCGGTACCCCTTGATTTAAGCCAATGAGATTAGTTCATTCTATCATTTATCTTTGTTAATGAACACCGTTTTTTTCTCAACCAATAAAAAGAGAAAGCAATACCCATTTGGTACCCCTTTTTGTCAACTGCCGGTACTCCTTGTTTTTTAAGAAATAACTCCTACTCACCTCTTCTCAATATCTTTCTTTTCAACATCACTGTTCTCAATATCACTCTTCTCGCACTCTTCTTCTCGCAATGAACACTATGCAACCCCCTAGAAAGCTCTCGTACAGCACTTTGGAAGAGGCAAGGTCGGCGGTTCTCATGCACGCGCGCGCCCAAGGTTATGAGCTTTGTGTTTTAAGAACGGAACGAGTAGGCAAAGAAAGGAAGAAAGCCCAAAGACTCTTGTCCTACGACGCACAAAGGCCGGTAAAGTTCAACCCCCTACCTCTAAATCCCGGGAACGCTTACGAAGTAGCCAGAAAACTGACTGCAAGTGCAAGTAAGTCTATTTTCAGGCATTTAGCGGCCGTAAACACCTGCGAAATAGTCAGAAAACTAACCGCAATTACAGGATTATTCGGATCATGAAGTCTGCACCATTCTTTTGAATGGTTGAAGTCACGTCGGGAGAACACAACCACGAGCCTTTCATCCATCCATCGGCTCACCCAAGCGGTCGCGCTCTTGAAATCTCGGAGCAACAGGCTGTTGTGGACCTCACACAAGCTGGAGTCACACCAAGTCGCATACTGACGTCGTTACGCCAGCGCAACGCGAGTGTCAACGCCACTCCACAGGACCTCTATATTGTCCGTCGTGCGCACAGGGTGACCATGCTTGCTGGAAGAACTCCGATGCAGGCGCTTTTCGAAAAAATTTCGGCAGACTTGAAATATTTTGCGCAGCAAGATGATAACAACAAAGTGACTCGTCTTTTCATTATTTCACGAAGCGCAGAAGAAATATGTTTGACGTTTAGCCGAGGAAAAGCGTGATTGCTGGATTCTATTTACAAAACCAACCGATACGGACTGTGTTCATTAACAAAGATAAACTGCTCCCATTGATAGAATGAACTAATCTCATTGGCTAAAATCAAGGGGTACCGGCAGTTTACCAAAAGGGTATCGGCAATTTAACGATTTCCTCTCTTGAAGTCATTAAAAATTGTTTAAACATTGGTTTTAAGGCCCAAGGCCCGGATTTTCCGTCTGTGTCAGAGCTGCTCAACATCACCAGAATCTGGTACTTATTCACGCCCACGATGCATTATCCGAGCCTTTGAGCTAAGCGTTCATCAAAGCCCTCAGTAGAGCTATGCACGCACCGTGGCACGAATACATGATTATTTGTATAATAATGTGCAAAAAGAGCTGTGTCATGACATAAATATCTCAAAGTCCGGGCGCTCAACAGTAAATTTTGCGTTCCAGCTTTTGCTTCACATCAAAGCTAAAATTTACAGTTAAGAAGAGCCACTTGTCTTTCGCTGCGTGAGATGAGGCGACTATGTCGCAGTGCGTATCAACGAATGATCTATTTCAACCGCGAAGAGCTTAAAGCTTAGCATATAACCGCTACATTTATCGAGGATATACTGATTCACGAGTAGCTCTTTGACATTAAACGGTCGATCTTTTCGGCAGCTCAAGGCCACTGGGAATCCAGTGCGATCACCAAATCTCGCGCTCGATGTCAGCTTGAAGCAATGGAGCGACAATAGTTAAATTTGATGCATCACAGACGGTCGTTCCAAAAACGGCAAACGCCGTGTGGTGAAAAACTTTGTACGCCCATTCTGATTCATCTTAAAGTGATTGGATGACGGTCAAGCCATTTCTGCGTGCTTCACAATTAACTTCCGTAGCTTTCTAAAGAATTTATAATTCAATGGAACCGGCCAGTCCACAGTGTAGCGGGAAAGCCATGCTTTCTTATAGTGCACTATTAAAGAAAATTAACTCGCCGAACATACACTGATCTACATTATCGTAAATTCTGGTTAACCCGAGACACGGCTATGGACCATATCTCATCGAGGTACAGGCTTTTTTGGTCCAAACAACTGCTACCTCGACGATCGAACTTTGTAGACGCATAAAATGCCCTTAGAATACGACCAAGAACTCTCGGACATAATTTCTGAAGTGTTGACCGCGATCAGTATAATGTCACGCTCTCGTCACACAGCGGATGTGAATAATTTTCTATAGATGGATATCTCACTATTGGATACAGACTTCGTGCACCAAGACCGCTTCATCTAACAATGATGATGCAATGATCTCAGGCTAAACTTGCCTTCGGACGCACCAATATTAGCCTAGTATTATTGTCATTTACCAACAATGAAGACTGAAACCTACCCATCCAAGTCAAGACGCTCTACACTCCTCGATGAGCGCCATGCGTATCCATTCTTTTTCTTGACAAATTGGACGGTGTCGAGGACTTTAAAAGCCGTAATAATTCCGACACAATCGCGAATTAATGAAACGACGTCTACATTGACATTCAGCAAAAATAACTACTCAGCCCAAAATGTGTCAGTGCATGTGCATAAGAAATGTCTTGCCCCAGAGACCTGAATTTCGATCCAACCATGTCACGCCACAAATACAATGAGCGCCTCCCACGACGAGAATCGCTTGATGTGTTACGTGCCATGAAGCCCTTGAAATCTCAATTGATCATATTGTGCTTGGTTTGCAGTAATGTTGTTCACGACGAGTGTAGCTCTGTGGACTTTCAGGTGCACTGGCAGCACCTCGCCCTTAATACTCTTACTTAAGCCAACCACGTATTCGCAGCATCCAGCGAGTGCTGTATCTTACAAGCACCGTTCAGAGGTTTACGTGCCACACTATGCGCAGAAATTGGCTTTTACTGACTTGTTTAAAAGTTACCCAATTGTCACCTGTGACATAAAGCGAGTGTCTTGCTTTTAGGTTTGCCGACAAATGGTAGAACTTTGTCCATACTACCTTGACTCCGCATCATCAATGTCATCACCGGCGTGCAGCAAATTTTTCTTCTTGCGAGCACCAGTCAGTGACATACGCGCCGCAACACGTCCCGGACCTAATTATTAGTATCAATTTTCGATATTTTAATGCCCGATATGTCGATCAATCGGTCTAGTGCCCGCGTCTAAAGTGTTCGTTGGCTTTTTGACTGATATACGATCTTGAGTCACCTAATGTCGACTGGGTGCTTTGACATTTAATCAGCTTGCGGCTCGTGGCACCCAGAATAAATTTAAATCTCATATCGAGGTCCAAGATCGAGAAGGTTTTGTTACCTTCCAGAAGGCAGCTTCATGCATAGATCCACCCGTAGAAATTTTCGTAGAACCTCAGCACGTGGCTGACTTCCTTCGACATTGAAGCGTCAAACAATTACGTTTGACGTCTCGAAGTCGACATGGACAGTTCATATCCCTTCAAATTTTCCTTAATCGCCAACAAGGTTGGTTTGCATTATCGTGCTATTAAGTACGGAGTTCTTAATAGCTAAGTTTCGTCGACCTTTGATTTCCTCTATGAGATTAGCAATAACTTAATTTCCATCATGCTAGCTCTCACTTACTGGGTGTTGGTATTTTCTGCAATATATCTACTGACTTGTTGATCGTGGGGTTCTGGTTTTTTTAACCTTTGTGCGTTGGAGATCCCATTTTGAGTGGCGGCTTACCCAACAGGTGAAATACCCACGGTTATTTAATTTGCTGGTACGCAATCTGGAGGCCTTTCTTTCCATCATCAGCATACCTAAGATTTATAAAAACCGGACCTTTGAATGGGCTCTGGCTTTTCTCGGCTCTCTTTACTAAAAGTTAAGTTGGCGTTTTCACGACCCTATCAAAAAGGTATAGTGTTACAAAAACACTTTCAAACGGGCCGATCCCGTTCGCACTCCATCCATAAAGACGGAATTGTCACCTCCTTTGGAAGAGGGTTGGTAATCAGCCCAGTCAGTAGAGTTCTTCTGACTACGCAAGTGACGTACGACACACACGTAGTAGTTTTGCTCACGCAAGCACCCCAGGCTTCGTGTCCAAAAAAACATCATCTTCAAGAGACATAACAAAGTTTGGCTTTACAGGTAGCCGTAAGAAGTGATCTAGACTCATACCAAAAATACTTGTAGACTTATGCCGACAAAAGTGTTTAAGCTCGGCAAGACGAAATGATGTTCCTGTAATCACCTTCACCCGCTAATTAAATAGTCTTACATTGCAAATGAATGCAGCCCTACTAACGTGCCAAATTGCAGCCAATCGAGCTAATTTCGTACGCGGTACCATCTGAGAACTTCTACACGCTGCAAACCTCCCTCCTCCGTCCCACTACCAAAACAGATAGGCGTGGCAGCTACCCTGACCCTTCCACAAGGTCGATCCCTCCAGAAGGAGTTGCATCAGTCAATATACCACAAATTGAAGCAGCCGAAATACCATCATTACACCTACGAGATAGATTACAAGCTAAAAAAGCCTTTATAGCTGTCATCGTAGCTAAAATAGTAAATGCACATGCCTTTGAACGTTTCTAAAAAGTGCTGCTAAGTTGTAGAGAATTTGCAATCTAGACCAGCTTCTCTTGATGTAGTAGAGTGCATTACGTCCAGAACTTTGCTGTTAGGCTCTTTTGACACAACAACTTTTTTGAAATTGTTCATTGCAGCAAGCTCTTGACCGAACGTACCTGAACGCGTACCGCGACTCCTATCTTCCCTCATTAATTTATGGGATTGTGACTTTATTAATATGCCTAAAGTAGCGTAATATTATTTGTTTAATGCATTCAGAGCAAACCTTTTTCTATCAGTCTGGCTTGCACTGCCACTATAGTATAAACTGCTCTCATTGGTTCATTTTCATTAAGAACATGCCGGACAATCTCGAAGTAAGTTTAAATTGATTTAATTAACGCGAATCCTAGTCCGCCATAGTGCAAACAAATAAAATTATCTCGTAAGAGAGTTGAGTTAAAAAAACAGCGTAAACTAATGCGCTGTTTGCATGGTAAAAGCCTCCTATTATTCCTAGTGCTGAAACCGAACGAAGCAATACCTTTTATGTATACAGGATTTTGTATGTACGTATGAAGTTGAATTGATGCCAATGTCTAAGGTGAAGGAATAAACTTGCGTTGGCGATAATGACATATATTCTGACAAGGACTTCTCGCTCAGTTCCGTGCAATATCTTATCATCATCGCTGGCTTTAAGCCACTTCCATCGGCAACATTGCTTTGTATGCCTGCATTCTATTAGCTCCAACAAAAGCTCGTTTAGATGCTGCATTTGGGCTGTGTGGTACGACACATGATAATTGTATGTATATACAGTGTAATGAGCGATGTCCAGGGGCGAGCAAGAAAGACTTTGATGTCTTATTCAAGCCTACAAATGCCACTTCAAATCGTGATAAACATTGTTGGCGTAAGGTCCTTCTTTAAAGCTCCCTCTTGTGCCGTTTGCAGTATATTAGACTGCTTCATGTCTAATTTTGCCTTTAACAAGGGTCACCACGGCTACTCTAGTTTATATCAAAACTAACTATTGCGAGCTTTGATTGACAAAAATGGTCGATAAACTCACTTGTAATACAGCTCACATTACCAAGCGTAGCGCAAACCCCGCAGATTCGCGGGCCCAGACCCATGGCTACATTGCATTTACTCTCTCGTAGTTGACAAAGCGTAATGTCTACGCGGTCTAAACTTGACTTATTATTAAGTACAATTTGTATTATTTTACACGCCGCCGCTACTAAAGACCGTACGCAAACGACGCTATGACTAGCGGTGGTCGAATAAAGTGAGGCGCAACAACAGACTGTACGTCATTAGTAGTAGTACCAATAGACCATTATCCTTCGTTTTTACGATGCAATGAACTAAGCCTGCTTCTTTATCAAACATAACAATAATGTGAGCTTAGGATCCAATAGATTTATTTGACTAAGCACATTTACGCCTTATATGCATTAACAATTTTATGGAAATTTTAATTACAATGTTTGGTCTTTTTGTATTTTGTAAGTATAATCGTATTTTTTGATTTTCGTATCGATTATTTATGGCCTAGAACATTTATGGCTTTGTGAAGAGATTGAACCGTGTAACGATGTTATACTTTAGCTTAAGCATATTGACATCTTCTATTAAAAGTCAGCATGCGCATATATAATATCAGCTCACATTCAAACTGTTAAAGTGTGGTGGCAAACCGTAAGGCTAGTTGCAAATGGCAAAGCGCACAAATCGTTGTACTTTTAAGATGTCCGCTTTCTGACATTAACGAGCTCAGAGCCATCGTCGACAAGTCTCTATACGGCGTCATCAAAGCCATTCCAACAAGCAGTATGAATATCAAGACGAAAATGTGGACGACCGAGATCTTAATCTTGATATTCCCGTGCAAAATTTGTCCTTTTACGCTCTCAAATATCTTTTTGCTCTGACCTATTAGCATGTGTATATAACTTCATACACGAAAAATGGTGAACCAAGCCTGAGTAGGTTAGAGCCAGGTGAAATCTGGTGGAAGCTCGTAGTGATTCTGACGTGCAAATCCATCGTTGACCTTGTATTTAGGGGCAATGGACTATCAAAACCAACTAGTAAATGGTTCCCCCACCAGAATTGCACGAGACATTGGCCTGGCGACGGTGCTTGGTCATGTTCGTGTGTACAAAAAACTACAATGTCTGGGCGAACAATTCATTTTTTGAAGCGCTGAGACGTCATAAGGCTACACATTAGTCGTTCCTTCTTTGTAGACGTGCTTAAACGCAATAGATCTATAACTTCAGTTATAATTTATTGGTGGTTTTCTTTACTGATAAAGACACGTGCACAGAAATTGCGTGACGCACTCTGCATCATGAATAAGCGGCTTTTCTGTCTTGCACTTTCTCAACAATGGTGAAGGTGCTGAATTTGACGGCATTGATTTCAATGCTTCAAATTGAGTAAATTCATTTTGCTCAGTGAAAGTTGCAATAGCTTGCATGGCAACCAATCAAACTAAAAAGGGGAATAACTATCGAGATGGGCCATCCTGACTGGCTTGGGGCTTAGCCGGCTTGACTTGGGTACCTGGAGGAAAAAATTGAAAAGTGAGAATCGGGGTGGCAGAGGCGCAAAATCACCTGTCATACAGTGGCCTTACGACGTTTCAGTGCTCCAAAAGAGTCATTGTTTGCTTTTTATGTCTATGCACGCTCTTTGAAGGCGCCAACCAATGGGCCGCCCGAACGAGTTAAGCCTTTTTCACTTACGTCCCTTCTCACCTTCACGAACCCATCTTGAGGTCAAAGATGACGCAGAAATGCTATTGCGAATATTTATTAATACACTACAAATCAAAAACTGTTAAAACTTTAGAGCCGATAAAAGTGCAGAGCCGGTGCGAGAGAAACCTCCTCCATCGCTCATAGGCTGCCAAAGAGAGCTGCACTTTCATTTGAAGCGAGTTGTGATTTAGTCTTGTAGTCGTTCAGATACAATTTTCATGCTTAACTTTGAAAATAATGTTTTTTACGGATATGACAACCTAGTTGTGTAGGCGTGCAAAATTTACTAGTTGTGGCAATGAGAATGTGCATCTGATAAATCAAAATACTTTAACTGCTGAGATCATCTGTTGGCTTGTAGCTTCATATTATGCCGAGCCATGTAAGAAGTCAAGGTTACGGCGACAAATTTGGCAGCTTTGATCAGGTACAATGAGTTCGGTAACACTTAGATAGATAGACGAGACCGATATGCAAATTGTAAATTACACAAATAATTAGTTTTGTCTCGAGCTTGAGTGCTGCCTGACAATGCATACTTTTTGTAAGTGAAAGTCTCCGTAAACTAAAGTGGCGTCTTGTATGCTGGCTTCATTTCTGTCAATATATGCTGCTTTTGGCCTGCCGGAAAAGCACTATACGTTAGCGACTTGCCTAACATTAATCTGCAACAGACATGACTTAATATCACAACAGCGATAAAAATGCGCAACCATTTAACGACACACTGAATGATACAAGCCAAAGACTTGTACTAAATCGTAATTTGAGAGCTCCATGCCGCACATCGAAAAACTTTTTTGGCAAAGACCAACTCAGCCAGTAGTGGACCGAGCAGGAGCAGCGAGAGCCCCAGGTCGGAGCCAGGCACTGCAAAAGACTGATCTATATACCCGAGTTTTCTGAAATGGAAGAGGGATGGCACGAAGTGAACCCGTCGATGTACCAAGCTATTAATGACCTGTTGTTCGGAAATACCTGCATAAAAGACAATGCTAAAAACGTAGACTACTTTCAAAATGTGGCTTGGACCGAACGCGACTGTATCATCGAAGCCGTGTATCCAAATTAACAATTTGAAGATCGCACCGGATGATTGCTTTGTTAGACGCTGTTATGACTACACTTAATAAAGAAGTGAGTAGCATTAGCGATACTGTGATGCAAATTGAATTAAGCAAACTCATGATTGTTTTCAAGTGACTGGGTTGACGTGGACGAAGAAGGCAGATTCTTTTGGGCCGAACTTTGACAGACCATCAACCTCAATGGAAATTCGCCTTACAAAAGTAACGCTTTTCAAACAACAATGATGATGCAAAGCTTCAACTGACATCTGAAAAAATGTAATAGAACGTGGTCGAAACATAGTTCGACGACAGAGTAGCGCCTAGAGTAGCATGTGCTAAACCTATTTTGTGAATACTAGTGATGGTAATTCGTGCCAATTTCCCGATTTTGCTTGTACTTAAGATTCCGGTGCATCCAGCTTTCTAGAAAATGGTCCCTTAACCGCAAGGACGAACGGTGCAGAGTTGCGGGTTTCCATTTCCTCTCCTTGTTTCTCGCACGGTCAGCTCTACGTGGTTGTATTTCAAGTAATTTTATGCTCAGGAGTCAAAATAACGATCGAATCTTCAGAGCTGGTAAGGACGGAGCTGGCACAACAGAGAACGTGCTTGGTCAGATAATCACAATCAGTTGCATAGGAGACATCTTAAAAAGCCGGAAATAGGGAACGATTCATCAAATTTATGGTAAATGTTACACGCACCTTTTCTGCGACAGTAGATATGCTATTGAGAATAGATTTTATTAATGCTATACAAGAAGCAGCCAAAATTTGCGTAATAAATTAATTTAAGGGAATCGTTAATTTGCCGGTACCCTTTTGGTAAACTGCCGGTACCCCTTGATTTTAGCCAATGAGATAAATATATTCTATCAATAGGAGCAGTTTATCTTTATTAATGAACACAGTCTGCGACTTGGAGTATTGCTCCGGAATCACTACGAAGTCTTGGTTGCCAACGATCAATTGCACCGCGAGATGAAACTGCACTTTTGCACTACGCTCCTGAAAAACAACAGCAGATACCCTTCCATTAATTATAGCGCCAAGTGGGCTCGTATGACGCAGCGTGGGTTAAAAAAAGATCACACGAGCATCGTGATTCTTCACTGTCCATTAACAAAGATAAACTGCTCCCATTGATAGAATGAACTAATCTCATTGGCTAAAATCAAGGGGTACCGGCAGTTTACCAAAAGGGTACCGGCAGTTTAACGATTCCCTAAAGAAACTTAAACACTTTTAGAAATGTAAACTTAATACACGATTATATGGTAACACTTTTATAATGATTTGTAGCTAAATAGCTTACGAAGCATTTGAATTATAGTATAATAGTGAAAAATCAGCAATAATTACATCCCTATAAGACATAAATTACTTAGTTAATTCTCGTCAGGATTAGAATGTCAGAAATATATTTAATGTAATTTGTTGACTCGATGCGTCGGATCTAACCCCCACCAGCAAGCGCATCAATATAAGTCAGCCATATGCTGAGGCTTTACGAGCACATTTCCTTTGCATTGTCAGCAACAGGAACGAGACCAGGATCTCGTTGGGAAGGTGTGGATCTTCTCGATTTTGATTCCGCTTTAGTGTTGAACTCCTGGCCTGGCAGCTTCGGAGAAAATTCAAAGGGCGTCTGGTATGCACCCGATTTATGATTTTCGGCCACGTATGTAATGCCGCTATAGAGCTTCTATGCACCCTCGACGTGGGTCAAAGATGAGGTCTACCAACCTTTTCAATACAGGAGTTAGGACTTCAGCTAGAGGCTGCCTTTAATGCAAGATCGTTAGAAATAGCTCACATAAAAAGCCTTTGCAAGCGCTAACGACAGCTGCATTTTGGCGCGTTTTGATTGCTTACCTTGCAATAAAATCAAACGGATCCGTAACCGCACCTGCACACCTACGTCGCACATGTAGGAAGCCAAAGACTCCCGTATGCAGCGCAAAGGAATGGCTATACGCGTGTGTGGCATATGACAGTATTCTATGACTCGCACAAATATCCAAGATGGTCAAGCGCATATGAGTGATTGTTCGGCTAAAACAACGCGTAATATGCACATCGCTAACCTGTAATATAGACTCTGCAGTAACGCATCATAGTGCAGAGCCGTAATTTTCATTCCTTAAGCACTTGGTGAAATTTGACGCTGGCAAATACTACAGTACACAACGTGGCCCTAGCATATTAATATATTACTTACAGCAAAACAGTCGACAACATACGAGCACTACTACTGTGTTGTTTGCTCCTAATTCTAGTGAAATCGCATGCAAGTTAGTTATCAATTTGGTCAAAGTAAGTCGGCAATGGTCTAGCGTTAATGCATTTTTAGTAGTGGGTCGGAGAAAAAAATCGTGCTTTACGCACTGAGATTTCTGCAAATAGCATTCCGCCATCCTATTAATTCGTAGTAGTTAATATCAGCACGAGCACGTCATATCAATACTAAAAGCGTCGCATACTTGACGAGAGGACGCCAAAAGCACGAACGACGATCGTGCCAGTGAGTACCACATGACTTTCGTCCAGCTCACTTTGCATTCAACCCCTCGACTCGTCCGCCATGACCAAGTTTGTCCTCACGGGGGCCAGTGGCTTTCTCGGTCGTGTCGCGGCCGACTACGCTCTTGAGATCTTGTAACCAGGAGACCATCTCGTCATTACGAGCAGCAAACTCGAGACGATTCCAGCCGATGTGGTCGCCAAATGGTGTGCCAAAGGCGCTCAGGTCGTTGCAGCCAGTTACGACGATATTGCGAGTATGCAACGCGCTTTCCAAGGCGCTGACGCCGTGGGGTTTATCATGACGTGGAAGTTTGGAAATGGTCGTCGGACCAATCCGACGAAGCTGCCAAGGCCATCGGTGTCAAGCGCGTGTGCTTTAGCTCGTTCGTTGGCGGTGGCTGGGAGGCCGAGCATGAACTCGAGATTCCATTCCTTCCGCGCGACTACACATTTGTCGAAAAGACAACCAAAACGTCTGGTCTGGCCTATAACATCCAGCGCAATTGGCTCTACATGGACAATATACCAAAACTCTTTGCCCCGTCGTGGCAATTTTGCGGCAACAAGTGGTTGTCCAACACCCACGGCGTGCCTGGGGCGTTCGTTGCGCGTGAGGACTGCAGCCGTGTGTATGCGACGCTCCTCTTGGGGGGCGGGGAACCCAATACGGTGTATGACGTCACGGGGCCCGAGGTCGTGCATCCAAAGGACGTGATGGAGTGGATGTGTCAGCAAACTGGGTCTCAATGCGAATACGTCGACATGCCGGATGAGGAATTGCGCAAGTGGTGGCTTGATCGCAAGCTTCCTACGGATATGGCAACGGGTGATTTCTCACAAGTGCCCATGAAACTGTGCATTGAAGACGTCATTTGCTGCGGGGTCATGCTCGCGAATGGCTCGATGAACTCCGTGTCCGACACTGTCGAGAAATTAACGGGCCGCAAACCTGCTTGCTATCAAGAGTATCTTTTCAAGTACAAACAAAACTTTCCCAAGCCTGAGGCTTAACGCTTAGAAAAATAGTATCATTTCGACACTGTGTTCTTTTTTTGAAGTCATATGGCTGCGATAGTAGAGCAAGATGATGCGAGATGTCAAAGTAGTACTTGAGGCCAACCTTTCCACGAAGATTCAAACCTTCCCCTATTGCTACAAAGTTGACCAATTGAGAAGCGCCTGTTTGCCACGTGTCTCACCAAATCTGGAGGGTATTGGTGGTACCCCGGTCCATTGCCTCTCTTATTAGCGAAATTATAACTTGAACTTTGCAAGACATGTTTTTATTGTCGGCTATATTCTGAGAACACTCGTTCGGCGAATCGTATTTTTCACAACACCAATAAAAATTCTTTTCAACTCGCGAATGCGCATGTTGTACTGGTGATCGTCGACGAGAGAAATATTTGACTCATGCATTGTAGATTTTGTACCGCGTAGACACCGGAACGGTGACCCGGTGGGATGAATGACGATTTTCTCAAGTCCATTATTGGCACGAACATGGATGGTGGGTACACTGCACCAATAAATGTTCTGCACTAAAGGCTATTAGCACGTTGTCGCGACTGAAGCAGACGGCCAACAATTCTAACAACAATTTTTCATTAAGCGTACGTTGGACAATGTCAGCGGGTCAAAAAGGACGACTGAGTACAAGGGCCAGGTCGTGGTAATTTGCATTTTTTTAAATGCAAATTACCACGATCTGGCCCTTAATTGCTTGAGTCTTTGCATAATCGAATTATGCAAAGACTCAAGCATTAATCTCAAGACTTAAGCATACTATTGTCCCGTTCTGAAGAAGCAGGCGACAAATGTACATTTAAAAGACAATTATTGTTCTGTGCAAATGTTTATACATTTCTCTCCATTAAGCTTTCTAGCGTAAGTGTTGAGAAGTGATCGCGCTAGCTACTACGTTCTAAATTGGTGGCCAATTCGCCCTCTGCCTCGAGAATGAAGCAACTATTGCCTTTTAGCAAGGATAATACTGCTTGGTGTAGGCCGGTCTGGCTTGATTTTCTTCAAAATGCAGCGTACAAAGGTGATTCGTCCGCTCGTAGGCAGGACGGGCACAGCCTTCCATAACACACCGTTTCCCACCGCCATGGGCCCAGCACACCCCGTTCGAGACGGAAATGGTCGTACAACCCGTAAAGGAGCACAACGTCCCACCCCCATGGGACCAGCAGACGCCCTTGGTCTTGGCACGGTTCGTGCAGTCGAGAACTTTGCACTTGACCGAGCCACCGTGGCGCCAACAACGGCGTGCGTGCTTGGCGCGACTCGTACAGCCCTCAATCATACAATATTTACTGCCTTTTTTAATTATTGTCCCATCAACAAGCACGCCTCGATGCTTGCTTGTTGGTTTCGTGCTACCCTTCGACACGCTGGCAGGATGAAGACAACGACGTTTAGCGATCTTGGTAGGACCCGAGGGCGGTGCCAAGATGGGCGCAAACGTCTTGTTCGATGAGCCTCGCTGTGGCGACGTCCATGGAAAGGAAGGCAACACCACTGGCATCGTAGTGGCCTGGTGCTCCTCGGCGAGGATGAACTCGAGCGAGCTCTTGTTGAGGGGTTTCGGATGGTGCGGAAGACCAAGGAGCTGGGGCATTTCAACAAAGCTGGGCTGCGACAGCGGAAGGAAGGTACGAAAAGACATCACGGGCCGTGATGTAGTGGATATAATATACTCTTGATCGAGAGTGGGGAAAATGAGATGTGGGTCCACGAGCGGGAAGCTTGCGAGCTCACCGAGAGCTGCCGTGTGTGTGCCGTCTGTTTCGACTGGCTCAAGAGGCGTGGCCAGGCGGAAGATTCCACTTGACATACGTCATCCGTTGCGCGCGTCCTTTTTACTAGCGCCTGGCTTCGATGGCGTCAGAAGGTCAGAGAGATAAAGGGAACCGTTAGTCTGACCAGAAAGGCGAGCCTGCACGATCAATGCAGTGCCTTGTAGTTTTCGGACACTAAATGACGCTTTTTTTTTACGGTGTTCATACGTATTTACTGCGATATTGGCAAACCTCACTCGATCTTAAATTGCTTGATTGCTAATTAGAAGGCTTCTTTCGGTGTCTGACGACTTTACTGCTTGCCTTACATTTGTCCTCCCAACGTGGCGCCAGTCCGTCCAGGGCGGACCAGGCAACATGTGACACCTTTAGCTTTGCGTTTTGTGCTCGAAAGGACACGGTACTGGACTTGAGGTCGAGTACTACTCTCATCGTCGAAGGTTTTCGTTAGATGCAGTAACAAGTGTACCCATGAGCTAATACGAGGCCAGGGTGGCTTTTATTCTTTATCGTAGGTGAACTGGGTAAGATGCCGTCTCAATTGTAGGGTGAATGCCAGCCCTCGATTTTTCGTCATATTATCCCGGTGTACTTTGGTCTCTATTATTATTCTTGTCACTCTATGTAGCCAATCTCACCACCTGAAAGAGAGACATGCCATTGAACGTCGATCACTAGCTCTATTAGAAAGTGACGTATGTCATTGCTTGTGGCACGGAAAGTGTTGTTTTCGAAGACCTTAAATGTAGATTTTTACGGGAGTCTCTATACTCTAATCAGCAGTTTTCTGGTGGGCACACTTTTCTTTCCTTTTTATTCTAGCTAGAAAAAGCATCAATAATGGCATCGGGCCATAATACTCTTGATAGTAGAAATGGCCACTGGCGTGGCTCAAGCTAATTTTTGGTATCATTGCCCATGCTGTGGTCTCTGCAGTAGGTGTCCCTCTCGGTTGGCACGCTCACGAGATAAAGTCAGAAGCGATCGTTATTCCTTAAAGCTTTTTCTCACGCCATGCTTCGATTAATCAAGAGGCCTTCTATAATCAGTACTTCGACGACGATTGCTTCTATTAGGTCACACTTTCGATAAAAATCTTCATCAAGTCTCCATTCCTTCGAATCTAGCCTTCATTTGGGCAGAAAAGGTTATTTACAATAGGAAAGACCCGCAAACCCATTCTTGTCTTGCCTTAAAACGTCCTCGTTTCGATTGTCACTGACAAGAAACGATATGTTCGGCCGTCAGCACAAGTAATTGAGCCGCTGCATTTCTTTGTGTGCGGTGACCTTTCCCACGATTGCCGTATAACGTTTTCCGTTCAGCTCCGACTCAAAGAATGGCACCTGCGCTTCATTCTCGAGCCATCATTACATATATCAGACACGCTTGCATGCAAGCGTGAAAGCGATAGATGCCAAGATGCCTAAAAATGTAGTCTTTTCAAACGAATGGTGGCTTTTTGATAGACTTTTAAGAGCGCTTAAGACGATGAGACTGCAAGGATACATTTAGTCTACAAGGCGTCAGCACAATGCGTTGCGAAGCCCTTGAAACCCCTCCGTTATGTGCGCCTGTGAAAAATCAACAGATTGAACCAGGAAGGGCCACACCGCCTGTCGTCGTTCAAGTGTCAGAAGGCTTCAACGGGTGCAACAGAATAGGTTCAAACAAGCGTAACACTTAATCTATTTCGAGCTGAGAAACATTGTTTTATTCGCGAGAGAAGGGCTCTGCCACATTGATCATCACGGATGCTCGTCTGTCCACTCTAGGCACAAGCTCTGGATAATGTTAATTTGGATTGATGCAATGTTGGAGCTGTTCCAGGACAAGTGGCAGCTAAAAAGCCGGGCGTGTGAACGTTGCTTCGTTTGCCACTTAGAAAGGTGGTGGCGTGGTCTAAAGTAGGGTTGGAACTATCTTAATCATAATACTAGCAATTATAAATCGTTGTGGGGGGTATGGCGGTTTCTTACCTTTTTCCATGCAGATAATTGGTTAAATTGAAAATTTCTAACGCGAACTTTCAGCCACGCATCGAAAAATGGACCAAATTTTTTTCAAGATACTGACGGAGGAGGGAGACCGGTCAATATTCCGTCTTATGCTGTTTTAGTCGCTTAAAAAAAATGTTGCAGGATTTGCTTTATCCTGACGACAAAAAACATTTTTTCGTGCTTTTGTAGGCTTGCACTTATTGTCAATTTCTGGAAACGAGCTAGGGATCAGATCACGGCAAACTGATCTTAAAGCTTAATTTGACTGGAAATTGAACGGATGTGGCTGCACTTCTCAATAAAAAAATAGTAGCTGGTAAATTATAAGCTTGTTTTGAAGCAAGTCACCGAATTTTTAGTCGAACATATTTCGTCCTAGTCCCTGGGAATTACGTTGACTACTACTGAGCACACCATCATTAGTACAGTCTTTTTACATCATACAAAAGCACTGGCACAAAAGACTACGAGTTAAGTGTGTGAATAGAGCACAGAGCAAATGGCTTGAAGTTAATACTGTCAGCTAAAACGGGGTTGACTAAAGCTATTTACCCAAAAATAAATCAGTACATATGAAAAGGTGGATCCAATGTAAACTATAAAAAAAATTACTTGACGAGTACTACGAATATACGCACGAAGAGTAGTAAAATATTATATCTAATAACAAAATTGGTACAAAGCCCTTCAATAGTAATTCATAACCAGCTGCATGTGATAAAGTAACCCCCACGTTAAGTATTACAAAGTGCCCACTCGCTCTTCTCAACAGGCTCCCAAAACGTTTCAGAGTCCTCCATCGCGTATTGTGTGGCAATTGCCAAAGCGAGCCCTTGGTCGCCATCACCTCTTGCCGTCCGCATGACGAAACGCAAAGTAGCCTCTTTCTTTTTCCTTCGCCGTCGTGCTTTTGCGCTCTTGGGTCTCTTCTTGTTCGTCGTGACGACCCTCACACAATTGACCCGTCTTGGCAATGTCGCACTTGACACGAAGCGTGGTGACACCCACGCGAGGATCCGTCGCATTGAAAAGCCTCAAATGCTCAGTCAACACCCTTCACATCTTGATCTAGCGCAAAGAATGCCACCTACGCGAGCGCCTCATGTCTACCCAAATGCAACGATCGCGCGTCAGTGCTTTCACGAACGCGATCTCGGACTCCTTGACGCCCTTCGCCAATCCACGAAAACCTTTTGTAGCACGGGAGGGTGGAATTCCACCAATCCGAACTCGGTCGAGCGTGCAAAAGCGACCAAGATCACAACGTTTAAAGCGCAAGGAGGCCTTCGAAGTGCCACGTTTCAAAACCTCGTGCTCAACCTCGTTGGAATTCAGATTTATGCACCGATTGCAAGTATGGCTCAAGACGGTGGGAACCATGATCCACGATTTGAGTTTCATCCCAACTTGATTCACTGCGTATGCGACGAATTCGCCGAGACGTTCAAGGCCCTGCCCAGGAACAAAGCACGCCAGCACCAAGTCTGGCATCCGTCCGTGCTCTTTTCTTCCAACGATGGCCTTCCCGACTCTAGTATCTGTTCCCCCTCTCAAAATCGCACGAATGCGTCATGGGCGTTCGTTCCACCTACCCTTCCAGCCCCGGATCACGTTGACACCGTGATTTTTGACGACCCCGTCGTGTTGATTGCTCGTCGGGATGACCACAACCCGTTCTTTCAAATCGCAAACGCTCTCAATGCGTGGATCATGCTCCAAGTGCTCAAGTGGAACACGACCACGACGCGTGTGATTCACTTGGATGGGGGCTACCCTTCGCCCATTGACGAGTTGCATGGCAACTTATTGTCCCCAAACCATCGCGTGATTGCAGGCTCGACGCTTGTGAACAAACGCCTTTATTTTCGCAGTGACGTCCTCGTGGCCCCGTACGAAAGTTCGGGGCCCATGATGCAGCATTTGAACAATGACGAACCGTGTTTTGATTCAAAATTGCTCCAGGCATTTCGAGCGCATGCTTTACGGGCGATGCAAATCACGCCCGAGGTGGAAGCCAAGATATCAAGGACAACGGGGCGTCCCATGCTCGTGACGGTCATTACGCGTCGACCGTACAATGGCCGCGTCTTGCAGCGCGTGTGGCTGAACGAAGACGAGATCCTCGACCGGATGCGACGCCAGTACCAAGACGTCCACGTCGCCTTTCGCTCGATTGACTACGTGAACCTCACGCTCGCCGACCAGATGAAGACGACGCTTGAGAGCGATATGATCATTAGCATGCACGGCGCGGGGCTCGTCAATGTCCTGTGGGCACGGCCGTCGACCACTATTCTCGAAATCTTTCCGAAACAACGCTTTCGATGGGGGTACCGGAACTTGTGCCAATTCCTCGGCTGCCAATGGCATCAATTCCGAGGAGGCCAAGACGTGGGCGAGAACCCACACCCGAATGCCAAGAGCAAACGCATTCCGTACGAGGAATGGATGAACGTGTTTCAACCGCTCTTTAATCAAAGCTATCGGGCGTATGAGACGAGCATTCGAGCTCATTGAATTAGAGTTAGAGTTTAGCGTTTACCACAAAATCGTGACAAAAGGGCATTAAACGGCGTACTTTGGAATACATTTAATGATTAAAACACGGGCTGTTAGATCTTAGTGATTGTACGTCGTGGTGAAACCCACGGAAGCATGGGACAAAAGTGTCAATGGCGATTGTACCCCTTTCATGTCAACGGCGTTGGTACCCCTTTCGTTTCCATGGCATTTGTACCACTTTCGTGCCAACGGCGTTTGTACCCCTTTATTCTACGCCTCTTGTCCACGTAAAATGGCCTGCTGCTTCGCCAGCGCGTCGTACGTCTCGTTAAAGAGCGGTTTGAAGAAGGCCATCCATTCGGGGTAATGAATGCGTTTATTCTGTGCATTCGGGTCATCCCCTCCACTGACATCAACGCCGCCTCGAAATTCGTACCAATTGCAGCCAATAAAGCGGCACAAATTCCGGTACCCCCACCGATGGCGGTTTTTCGGAAAAATCTCCACCACGGTCGTCATAGGACGCGTCCACAACACGTTCACAAGCCCCGCGCCGTGCATGCTAATGAGCAAGTCGCTCTCTATCGTGGTCTTCATTTGCTCTTGCAGCGTCAAGTTGACGTACTCGACCGAGCGGATCAAAACGTTGAAACCTCGAAATTCCGTTCGCATCAAGCCCAGAATTTCATCTTCATTGATCCATTGGCGTTGCAGCGTTCGTCCTTGGTACGGACGACGCGTAATCACCGTGACAATCATGGGTCGGATGCTCGTGACACTGAGCGCCCGTTCGACGGCTGGCGTCACGTTTTGCGTCAACAACGACTGGGCGCGGAACCGTCGAAAGAGCTCGGAATCGTAGCACGGTTCGTCATCGTTTAAATGCTGCATCATGGGGCCATACGTTTCAAACGGGGCGAGCAACACGTCGCCCCGAAAGTGCACGCGCTTACCCATGAGCGTGTTTCCATCAATCAAATCATGATTCGGGGCCAATAACTTGTGATGCAAGGCATCAATGGGCGACGGGTAGCCCCCGTCGAGATGCACGACAATGGTTTTCGAGACATCCCAGTGCAACCCTTGCAGCATGATCCACGCATTCAACGCGTACGAGACTTGAAAAAACGGATTGTGATCATCGCGTCGGGGTATAAGTACCACGGGGTTATCAAACACCAAAAGGGGGGTACCATCGGGGGGTACAAACGGATCGTGGACAAAATCCCATGACGACGGCGCGGCTGGACGGGTGGACCACGGGACGCACGTCGTGGCATTGGGCAACCCCTCGTCTTTATTAAACCAAAGCGCTGCTACCCACATTTGCTTATCCCACCACATTTTTGCGTCGGGCATGGCTGCAAAGTACGCGGCGAGCTCATCACAGGCACAATTGACGAGGCGCGGGTTGTAGTCAAACCTTGGATCGTGGGCACCACCGTCGTGTGCCATGCTTTCGATCGGTCGATATATTTGCACATCCACGAGATCGAGCATGAGATTTTGGAACGTGGTACCCCAGAGCCCGCCCGCGACTTGGTACGTAGTGACTTTTGTGGCCTTCTCCGCGCTCATGGGCATTTGCTTGACACTATCCCAGCCACCATTCGCACAGAAATGGGATGCGCCGACGGGTACAGCGGACAAGATGCCCATGTCTCGTTCAGCGTAGCATTTGCGCTTGAGCTCTTCCGTGGCGTACTGGAACGGCGCTTTGGTACGTTGTACCACGAGCTTTTGCCGACGTTGGAAGGCCTTAAGTTGCTCTGGAGTTAGCGTTTGGCCTACACCCACAGCACGGTAAGCTTTGTCACTCTGATAAAAGTTAGAGCGCGTCTTTAACTTACGTAATTGACCTTGACCTGATTGGCTCTTAAGCTTCGAATGAAAGCTGGTGACGGCGGACCCCAAGTCAGTGACTTGTGCCACCATCATGAATGCGCTTATTCCTAGCAACGACAGTAATAAAGTTTGCAGTAAACGGCGACGTGGTCCGCAATGTGTAGACTCCTCCGTGGATGGCGCCACGCGGTTCTTTGCCATGATGGAGAGATTTCTAAACTGACGACCTAAGTACGGCGAGCCAATCAGGGCACGCCATCGCTTATAGGATTAGAGGCTTTACGGACGGGGATGATACGCTAATTTATTTTTCTGATACGTAAGTAATACTGTAGTTTACGAGTGCGCTCTTAATTACAGTAAACGGTCGCTCACTGGAAGATCGTAAATCTTCAATCACGTCTTCTCTGTATAAAAATTCATCACGAGACGATTGGTTGGCAATCTAATAGAAAGAAACAGCGTGCTTATGAAACGATGGGCCGAGAATTGAGAGCATAATGTAGATGGCTGTGAATGTTGAAGGCTAGTTGGATAGTCGAGAATGACCCATGTCGCATCAGGAGACATCATTGTCGTACGGCTATGTTTAAAGTGCTTGGAATATATAAGGTCATGTAAAGCGCGAAAATCCATTCAGCATACATCACCAGACGCTGCGAAAGCTAAGTTTGCTACAAATTGACCAGACAAAGGAAATCTCACATAACTCGTCGAGAATTTGGATTTGGCCAATATCATTATTTGATACGTCCGAGCATCGACCCACATAGAGCGCCATATTGGGTGTCGCATAATCGACCCGAGGCCAACGATTACAGTAGAAATCGGTCCTATCGCTAATAACCAAGAGCAGAGGGGGCTGTTATTCTTTCGCCATCTCTTGCACCTTGATAGATGACTTGCGTCTAGTTTGAGCGTCTGTCAGCTAAATTCCTTAGTCCGTGAGCATTGACGCTGTCTCGACTTACGCTGCTGCAAACTAATTTCTCCTTCTTAAAATGTTATAAATCATCTCAATTTGACAGATTGGCTGCAGACGAAACTTCGAGTGTTGCGTTGGTCAATATCTGGGGCTTTATAGTATCTCGATATCGTTAAACGACTCAGTCCGCAAACAATTACAAGGTACTTCATGTGCGTCAGGGGCAACCAATCGTTCGAGACTTCTTGGCAATGTGTGTATCTGAAAACGTGCTGATTCACTAACCCCACGCGCAAAATTCGACTCGGTTCCAGCCTCTTGCAGGTGGACCTTATGCGAAGTCATATTGTTTAAATTGATTAGCGAAACAACAAACATGTCATTACGAAAACTACTTAAACTCGAATACTGGCAATTTTCTTCTTCAAGATGAGTGTGTATCGCTACCCACCTTGCCTTTTAAGTGACCCGGCTTTAAAGGTGACGAGAGATGATAAGGTACAGCAATAAACGCGTATTCTTCTCCGCGGTGAAAAGAAAGGTTTACCAGAGCCTTCCTAAGTGAAGGCGCGGCCCTTGTGATAAGAACAGCGTTATTGGTAGAGGTAGATTTTAATGTAAAAGCGCCTTAGCGTCCTTCTTCGGCGTTGACATTCGCACTGAATTGGTTAATGTAAAATGACCCGACTGACCGGCAGCGGCTCTCTTAGTGTTTGATCAGGCTTTGTCATGGCCAAATCTACTATTTTGAAAACCCAGAAATCACGAGTGATCGATAAAACCTACTCCTTCAGCCAAAATCTCAACGGAGGACGATGTTGCATAGTGCCAAGAGTTTGTAATAAAAGCTAATCCTGCGTCAGATTGGGTCATGAGCAAGTTGAAGGAACACAGGATTGGGAAGACAACCAAGGTGCGATTGCGTTGTCCAATAACGCCGGATACCATGCTAGTACGAAGCATGTGGACATCAAGCACCACTTTATTCGTGAGAACGTGCAACAAGGACTCTTGAAGATTGACTGATTGACACGAAGAGTCAGCTCGCAGATATGCTGACGAAGGCACTTGAAACCAAGATGCTGGAGTATCTGCGCGAAGTCGGAGTGTTGAGATTACACCGTTGAATGCATGTGTAACAGGCGGATGGCGTCACAGTATTTACAAGTACGTAACAATTAGTAATTGCATATGGTAGCCGTTTATTGGTCTATAAAAATATATTCACTTCGGTTTATACTTTCTACTCAACACGACTATTGCCTCAATCTTTTCTTGCCAATCATACTCTCGCGTGCTGGAAATGAAGAAACAGAAAGGCGTGAAGATCAAAATCACTTTATTGAGTTAAGTGACAGGTACAAGGAGACATGTTGGTGGTGATTTAATCGCAATCAGCACACTGCTACCTTACTTCAATTTTTAAAACGCTTCACATCAGCAGCTGTTCAAAGATCTTGCAATTATAGGAAAGTAGCGCAGAATGAGTCGCAAAAATAAATCTATAATTTTCCAGAAATATTGACAATATTGACTTCATCGATGAAGCCCACTTTCTGAGGTCAAATGTTCAAGTGGCGACTTTTAAGTTGCTGCTATAGATAGCGCAATCGGCAATTTATTTTGGGTGGTCTTCGAACAATCGGTTTAGTATGAATTCAGCAACTTCTTGGTCTATTATCGTTGCCACAGCCCATCGTATTTATTGATTTTGCTATGAAGTGACCCAAAACTTCTCTGCTTAGTCTTAAAGAAGCGGAAAAGCTTTTGTTGATTAAAGCCAAAAAGCGCGGTTTGTTTTAAGGAATCGATGATGATCGCGCTGCGTATATCAGGCCCTCTGGACCGTCTACAAAAAGGCATGAAATTTTGATTAAGCTTTGCTGAGCGTGATTAAGCTGGAGTCAGCAGAACTTATCGCTCGTTTCTTAACACCGAATGATCGCACTCTAAAATACGCATTTAGGCTTCTCGAAGACAAGCAAATACGTTTTTTAAGTTGTCGACATCAGAGTGCGCTGCTTCTAGTCGATACCACTTCTCTCTCTTTAAAAAACGATATGACATGAAGATTGTATCGGCTTTAGCCTATTCTTCAGGAGAGGTAGAAGAACTCACCAGATGGGTCTACAGAGAGCAATTGCGCATTCTTTGCCCATACGTTCAGACCGCGATTGGCGGAGTAATGGCATTCATACGCACCTAATGCACACATAAGTTGTGACGATTTTCTTTCGCGCTTTCTGTGGACTTACTCTTCGACCCGTCAAATTAATGTTTTCACAGCTACGGTTTACTTTAATGTAACCATGGACAGTCACTTGATCAGACCTCTTCAATCTAGGCTGTTAGCAGGTGTAGCGATGGAATTTGCTGGATGCTTTGAGGCTGATAAGCTTGCGTGCATAAACCGAGAGCCATACACTCAGTTTATGCTGAGCTCAGCACAATTGTCCGCTAGTACTTCGACTTAAATACCACTGGTGCGCTCGCAATCATGACCAAAGTTCCCGAGACCGAGCGTCTGTCATCCGTGTTGCTGCCTCAATCTGCATCCGAGTATGCTTTAACCGCAACGCTTCCACTTCATCGGTAGACAATCCCAATTTGACGCGTGGTCTTCAGATACCGTACTACTCGAATTGCTGCGGTCCAATGTTGTAGTCCCGGGTTCTCTAGAAAACGTGTTAGCTGTGTCACCACGTAAGCAATATCAGGCAGAGCACATGTCGCTATGTACACCAGGCATCCAATCAAAGAGCGATAGGGTTTTGACCGCATTGTCGACCGTCCCTCTTCCGTTGTTGGTGACTGCTTTGACGACAACTTCAATCCTGATATGCATGGGTTATCAACGCTCTTGGCATCTTGTTGACCAAATCGCTTGACCACGTCATCAATGTAGCGAGTCTGTTTGATCATCAATGTTCCAGCTGACCTGTCGCGATCAATTTCCATACCCAAAATAAATTTCGCCTTACCCAGCTCCTTCATCTTGAATGCATTCTTGAGTGCTTCCTCTATTTATTTCTTCGCTAGTTCTTGCTGCGATAATCATGTCATCCCCATATAGTCCAACGTAGGCAAAACCTTCTTTAATGTTCTCGACATAAGAACACTGATCTGCCCCGCGACTCTTAAAGCCATTCCTGACGAAGATACCATGCATTGTCTTGATCCAGGATCTCGCTGCTTGCTTCAGTCCGTAAATAGCCTTGTTTGGTTGACATATGTACCCTTTGAGAATTGTCGACACCAAGCGGAACTTCCATAGAAACGTTGTCTGTCAACACGCTAACAAAAAAAGCCGTGTCGACTTCCAGCTGTTTCATTTGATGGTCGCATTCAGCACATACTGCGAGAATGATCCGGATCGAATTCATGTTGGCAACCGGGGAATAAGTCTCGAAAACGTCGACGCCATACTTCTGCTTCTTTCGCGACCAGTCGTGCCTCGTATCACACAATAGCGCCATTCTGATGGCGCGTCTCGGCAAATTTCCCTCGTGATCCAAAGGTGCGTCCTCAATCTTCCCTCGTGGCTTGAATGTCCACGTTTAGTTCTCTTCATGAGAGCGAAGTTCAGTCTATTGCTTCACGCCATCTTATTGCATTGTCGCTTTCAATACGTCGTCGGTGAGTCCGTAGCATCGTCGATACTCACGGTGCAGGCAAACACGGCTCCCACAATCAGTCCATCTTCGTCAATTCTTGCACGCTGGGCTCTCACTGCCTTCCGTCGGCTCTTTATCCGCGAAGCCGTCTCTTAGCATTAGCCCCGGCTCACGTCTTATTTTTGTTCGTTCCACTTCAGGCCGAAACACCAAAAGATCTTCTTGTTGCACTTAAGACGGTTGATGATACTCCATTAGCTCAAGCCTGTTTTGTACAGGCCTCCTAGGAGGCTCCAGCCGCTGTACAACGGCGCTTGACGTACGATCTACTTCATCCATTTCGATATCCGCGACGGCCTCTTCGACACCTCCCATGGGATCGTCCGGAACTGGCTGTCGATCCACTTGATGCTGAACATTGACTTCATCACCATTCTTCACTACTTGAACACTTGGTCCCGGCTTGAGCTCTTGCGTGTCGTAGATGCCGCCCACCTCATGCTCATCCAACTTTACAGAGCGTTACACTTTAATCTTGTCATCCTCCAAGTCAAACACGCAATAGCCCTTGACATTCTCTGCATAGCCGAGAAACATACACTTGAAACTTTTGGGTCTCAGTTTGGTCCGCTTCACGTCGTCAATATGAGCGTAGCCTTGCGAACCATACACGCGGAAATGACCCATTTGAAACTTCATTTTTAAAGCTAGCTCGTACGGCGTGATGTCAGGATGTACCGTACTGCTGGAGCGATTTATATTGACCGCTGTATGTACCGCTTCCGCCCACCATTCCGTCGAAACGCTCTTGTAGTGTAACATGCTGCGGGCTTTCTTCATGATAGTCCTTTTCATACGCTCCGCCACATCGTTCTGCTCCGGGCTGTATGGAACGGTGCGCTGGTGTACAATGCCGTTCACTTGGCAGCTATTTTCTTGTCTACAAACTCGGTTCCGTTATCGAATCACAAACGCCTTAGTCACGCACCCCATTGGTTTTCGTTTAACGTCAGGAAATCCTTGAATTTGTCAGCCATTTCAATCTTGCTCTTGATCAGAAAAAGCGCAGCATTTCGTGAAAAATCATTCACAAACGTAAGAACGTTTCTGGCACCACCCTTCGAGGAATTGCTCATTAGCTCCATGACATCTGTGTGAACACGCTCTAACACACGTGTCGTCTTTGTTATCGAACGAGACGGAAACAACGTGACCGTCTGCTTACCCTTCAAGCAATGTTTCCACACCTTGCTTGATAAGTAGTCAAGCGCTGTGTCCTGATCAGTGCATCCTTGCTGGGGTGCCCCATGCGGGCATGCCAAAGCTCCAGCCGATTGTCAGCCCCGGAATATTCAACAAGACATGCTTCTTCTTGCTCACAGCCAAAAAAATACGATTTGCCAATTTTTGTACCCGACCCAATTGCTTGCTTCTTGCTCCAGATGACGCATGATGAACACGAAAACTCCACACTCATATCACGCTCTGCCAGCTTGCCGACTGACACCAACCTTCTGTCGAGTCCGGTAATGTCCAGAACTTCAACCATGCGAATGTCCATTCCGTCCAGACCAGTCAGTTTCACCGTGCCGGCTCCTTTGACGAGCAACTTCTTTCCATCTGCAATCGTAACTTCGATGCTAGCTTATAGGCCCTTGTAATCGAATAAGTCCTGTGAGGGGTCATGTGGGAAAAAGCTCCACTATCCATCGGCTATCCTGATGACTTCCCTTCACGTTGTCGCTGCTGAATCTTTTACCGGCCGGGCAGTTATGCTTCATGTGTCCAAATTGGTCACAGTTGCAGCTTTTGCCTTTGAAGCCGCCGTTTATTTGTGGAGGACCGCCCTTTCCTCCATTGTCCCGTCCGCCTTTAAATCTTCTAGCATTTCCATTTTTGCGAAAGGCTTTTTCTGTAGCTTCATTCCTCTGCAGCTTCTCTGATTCTTTGAGCAGCTTCTCCTTGACTTCAATCAACGTAATGCTCCTCGCATTTTCCGCAATCGACGAAACCAAGTCATACTCCAAAGGTAGCCTGCTGAGAAGTACCACCAGCTGGCGTGAATCATTAACTAGCTTTTACGTAGTCTGAAGCCCCACCACTAGCTCGTCAAAAAGAGTCCAGATGCTCTGCCATGCTTGTCCCACTTTTCATCTTATACTCATGCAGTCGACGAGTCATCACCACACGATTGTGAAGAGTCGAGCGATTGTAGAAATCGCGAAGGGCTCCCCACGCCTCCATAGCACGCGTAGCTGACCGAATTTTGGTCTGGTGCTGGATCTCAACGCCTTAAGCGATGATGCCTAGCGCCTTGGCATCATTAACCAGCCACGCCTCCGTGTCGTCACTCTCTTCCTTGACGGCTACGATGTGCCCCAGGAGACCCTTCCGCGCCATCCCAGTGGTAATAGTTACTACTTCTTAGGAGGACCTCGGTGCGCTTAATGGCCATAGAGAGGGAGGACGTTGCTTGTGAGGGAAGGCTTGTTGCGGCTGTTAACCTGTTGAGTAGAAAATAAAGACCGAAGCGAATATATTTAATAAACCAATGAACGGCTACCATATGTAATTTTTAACTGTGACGTACTTGAAAATGCTGTGACGCCATCCGCCTGTTCAACATGCATTCAGCGATGCAATCTCAACAAGTCGTCATTCTATCGGAATTTTTCTTACTCACCTGCTTTGAGTCAATCCTAGAGGAATTGCCGCACCAAATCTGTCATCCCGCATAATATCGCAGCCGCTGTGCGAGACTGGATGTATTTTGAAAAGCGCAAGCGGATTGAAATTCCATCTTGCGAGAAACAGGATTACCAAGTCATTTGATTTTCCCCCTCGGGGTTTATTGGTGCAATATTACTATCTTACTTTCAATATTATCGTCCAAGACGGCATCCACGGTCATGTGTAGGGCTCACTTTTCGCCAGGCACGAGTGGGGTGCAGTGCACTTGTCAGTTGCTGCCTGTAAACTGATAGACAAGCGAATTGTGCTAGTGACAGAATTAGAATATCGTATGTCGTGACGTTTTTGGGCAAGGTCGTCGTTACCTTTCATACTGACATCGGAGGCCTAATGGATAGATAGCGAGGCTGTAGCAAAGGCGGCTTAATGTGTTGAAATTTGCATTGGCTTTAATGCGCAATTTTTTCACCCACCTCTATACTGGAAGTAGCCGACATTGTCAAAGTACACATTGCGTTTGCAAATTTTACTCGGATCGTGGACGTACGTGAGCGCGATCAAGATTGGTGAAACATTTTTTCCGCGAATCAGTCACAAACGATTAGTCAGACAAGTCGTTTTGGAGACTATACAAATTTACGAAGCTCACCTTGTCGTGCTTGCAAAATTTGCAAATCGGAGCTCTGACGCCACAAACTGTAAGTTTATACGGCAGGCTGGCCAACCAAAGCTTGCGAGGTTAAGATTGCATTTTTTGTATATGATGTGCAGCCGAATTTATATGTTCGCACTGATTTTGGTGAGATCTATCGAAGAAAAGATGCAAGTACAGTGAAGTGGCGGTCCAATTTATCTTGAGAGGAAAGTTCAGACTTGTCTCAGATAAAAAGTCTGGTATTGGCTGCGAAGTGACCGGTCGTCGTTGATCTATTTGTTCAGCCTGGAACGCCTTTCCTTTCGGTGTAGTGGTGGAGGGCAGCACTGCTAAGCTGGCTGGTAAACATGGCGGTGGTCTTGATGGCTTCTTGCTATTGACAGCCGTTAGCGAAACTTATGAAGAAAGCGCTTCAAGCTCCTTGAGTGTGACTGATAGAGGCAAATGTTACAATTACTAGTGACTCTCAGATCCTTAAGCAAATATCAATAGTAGATTTCTTACTACCTCGACATGTGTACGTTCAATACTCTCTTCTCACTTCACGTAAAATGATCGAGTTAATCTAGCCCGCTCTGCACAGCAAACTAAGTCCAACGTGTTATTTGTGATGCGAGAGCATCTAGACATTGCGATTACAAGTAATTTCTCGTAGTGTTTTGATGGGGCCATATGTCAAAATGACACTACTGAATGCAAGTAGAAGAGGATTGTTGACATGACAAGGAGTACGCCAAAAATCACGGTCAGTGTCATCGCACGAATGCTGCTTACAGACGTAGAGGTAGTATTTTGTTGGTCTAAATAAATCTTGCTGCATTTAGAATGATCTAGAAGAATAGACTTATAGGTAATCCACGGTAGCAAACGAAAGACTTAAAAGTATCCACTTAGAATTTTGTCATCTCATTAACAAGTTAACAGCTGCAACTAAGCCTTCTTCTTCAACGGCATCTTTTTTCGCCATTACTATCAAGCCCACCGACGTCCTCCCAGGCGACAACATCTGTAGCTATTGGGAGCTTAACATGGGGATTGTTCTTTCCAAAAGGTGACTGCTGAGGCACTTTATGGTGACAAGAGATGAGAGCACGATAACGGAGGTGTGGCTCATAAATGACGCGAAGGCATTGGACAACATTACCAAGAGAACGCACGATCGGTACAATAACTCGGGAGTCGGTACTCAGTGATTGCTACGGCACGCTCGCATGGGAAATCCAAGCGATGTTGTTTTGACGAGGGCCTCGCGTTCCGCAAGCGGTGTGCCTGCGCCAAAAAAAAGCATCAAGATCTTGTGATTTTGCTGCATGAAGAACAAGCAGACGATTGAAATGTTTCCAGGATACTTCATGACAAAGATGCTAGTCGGTCCTCACACATGATGGGACTCATAAAGACGCGGGCACCAAGTAAAATTTGACATTTCTTTTATTCACGCTGTGTGGTGACATAAATAATAGCGAATATGAAAGACAACGAAACACATTTGGTTTACAAGGCGACACACAGACTTACGTCAGTCGAACGGAATTGTGCAACAACGTACGATACGAAACAGCCCCCCAACGGAACGAAAGTGGCAGAACAAAGTGGCAGAATGAGTGAACGACGTGATGATAGAATAGGCACGAGGCATGCTACACTACAAGTGTGTTCATGGGCATAGGCGGTCAGCACTTTAGCTCACCTGAATAACCGCTTACCCAACACAGTGGATCCAACCACGACCGCGAATGAATTAGGAAGCCAATAGCTAGATCACCTTCGAGGTTTGCGGCTCACGAATGTGCATAGGTCAGCCCATTGAAGAGGACGAAGCTCGAAACTAGGAGATTCAAGCCCATGTTTCTTGGTCATGTCGACATTGCCATTCACAACTGCGATCTGTCGGATCGTGTTTACACGGAGGTTCCAGTTGATGTCGAAGGAGCTTGCGACTAAACGTACCGGCTAGCAAGCTGCAAGTGCTTGGAACAAGACTACTAATCATGTTTTAGTTTATAAAAGTTGTAAGGCGGATCAATGCGTCTACGTGAAGAAATCTGAAGAAGAGTTTGTGTATGTATGCATGCATGGCGCTGACATGATAATTGTAGCCAATACGAGTGTAGAAATTTTGAGATCAAGAGGATGCTGAAGAGTGTTTTTAAAATAAAGGTTTTCGGTATGGCAAATATATACTGAGCACAAAGATCCATCACGATAGGACAGCTGCAGCAATAACAATCAAACATACACGCACCATTGACGGTGTGGTTAAACAATTCGGCCAGAATAGTGCTAAGGAAGTCGACGTCCGGTCTTGAGCTGTCGACATCGTAATTACCAGGTACAGAAGCTGGGCGTTTGGAGATGCGCTTCGCACTTACCGCTATCTCATTGCCTTTCTGCTTTGTATTACGATAGGCACTCATCCGAACACTGCGTACGTCGTCACGCAGCTATCTCGGTTTCTCGAAAATTTGGGTTACAACACTGCAACGCCGCCATTTGTGCACTGCGCTGCTTGAATTTATCCTGTCATCACAAGACCATCTACCAAGGCAGAGCTGAGACGGTAGTGATCGAAGTTTTTCGAATGTGCGAGCTGTTGAGTCAATATTGGTAACGATTCGGTTGTGCTCAAGTCTAAGCACCAGAGAGCCGTCGCACTGAGCTCCGCAGAAGCTGAGTATATGGTTCTCAGTTTTTGCGCGTCGGATGCGTGCAATGCTAAAGGACATGGGTCACCACTATCAAGTGGGAGGCTCACGAAAATAGAAAGGCAACTCAGGAGCGGTAGCCTTGACAAACAACTCGGGCTACCACGTTCGTACAATAAATGTGGACATTAGGCACCACTTTTTTCGCGGGAACATGTAAAAAAGAATCTTGGACTACATCGACACCAAGCGTCAATTTGCGGACATGCTTACAAAAGCACTCGGGATTTATGCTTAACCATCGACGAGAAGCAACGGGAATCAAGACCAAGCCTATGCACAAGTATGTACGGCATTGGCGGTGAGTGAAAGTGTTCAGAGGACAAGCATGTAAGAGAAGACCGATGACTCCACAAGATTTACGGTAAAGATTACGGTCAGTGTCATAGTAACGGATACTATATACGAACTTTAGGGCAGTATTCTATTGGTCTAAATACAATTTAGTAGCTTTCAGGAAATTCTAAATGAACAAGCTTACAGGGTAGCGAACTAAGGACTCAATGAAATTTACTACGATCTTGGTGCTTTCTAGCTTCGTAAAAAGAGGGGTGTACTTGGCGATAAGAACGTTTTAAGTTTTAGCTTTTGCACATTAGGCCAACGAATTGCATGACACTTTCGCAAGTGGGCACTGAGTTCGGTGCACCACATCATTCACGCCATTTCTCAGATTTATACAAAACCGTACGATTTATTCTCGTAGAAAATATTTATTGACGCTGTCCAAATCGATACACCGGTACTAATTCCTGCCTAAAAGAAGCGTGCTGTCAGATAAATTGCGCTTGGCGCATCTAAAGATTAAAATTGCCTACGATAAATAGCAGTACATCTCTGAATACTATAACAGAGTGCAGCCTTTCTTGTGTATTCAGTAGAAGGTTACGTACAGTGGTGCTTTTATCGAAGGAAGAGCGCTCTCCTTATAGTCTGCACGTCGTGTACTTTACATTACTGCTATAGCGAGAACACCAAAGACAGTATCTCAAGCTACGCCGTCATCCAAGTTTGTCACTGATACTTCGCGCTGAAGAATTCTATAAAGCTGGAGAGGTCGGCTTTCACTAAGTAAATGGACTAGGCAGGTAGAAGCTTTCCAGTAAGACGCGATTTACTACGGTAATCATCAATCTCGACTGCACCAACGTCCCTTCGAGAGATACATAATTAGCTCTTGTTGCCCTTTTCGAGGCCGCTGCAATGTTTGCAGGGGGGAGGTCAACAACCATGTATTCCCATGACCATTCTGCCCTGACCCACGAAACATAACAGACACTCTGGTCAGCAGACGAGCACACTGGGTCTACACGGCGTTCTGTCTCTTGCGATGCACAGACGTGGCTCAATAAGGGATGTCAATTATTCTTCTCACGTACATGCATTCGAGAGCTGATTGACATGATTTAGCCACAGTTAGATAAGACAGACGTAGATCTGGTCAAGCTTACTGCTGTGCTTGTATCACGATAGCGCAAACTAATCCTTTTGACGCATGAGGTAATCAGATTGCAGGCTACGTATAATGAACCAAAGGTGGTGGCGCAATGTTTGTTGTCACACTGTCTTCAATTAATTACAATTTCCCACCAATTTGTCATCGTCCTTTTCTAAATCGGGGTTGTATTAGTATTGATAGCGGAATTTCTTTCCTGTAATGTACCAAAGACTATTAGCTAATGTCGTTGATATGCTAGCACAACAGCCTGATGGAATGTCACGGACGCTAAAATGACAGTAAAATAGACCCAACAACAGTGAAGTTTTCCCTGTGAGAAAGCAAAATTTGCTGCTAATGTTAAGCTCGAACCTGAAAAGGCCACGCACTCGCCACACCGTCCCGTTTACATGATTACGTATCTATAGTAGTATGTGGACGCAAAGATTCTTCTGTTGAACCTGACATTACATCAAGTTTCTAGGTTTTGTCCGTGTATGGTATCGATTTAGCAACAAAAAATCAGTAAAGGATGGCGATGACGGCGACTCTACAGTGCAACGCACGACATGGCTTGCATATGCCGCCCCTCGATCATTGCATGGAAAGTCTCAAGTCCCAACGTGGTGTCGAGGGCATTACATGCAATCTCCCTCCTTTTCTGGCCTTATTTCTAAAACGCCATGTAATCACTTTATCTTTTAGCGGCCCAATCGCGTGTCAGGAAATATAGCGTTTTATTTTAGATCTTTAGCTGGTTCTCCATCTGACGTTATGGTCGGCGTGGCGCGCTTCCTGAGCGCCGCAAGGGTCAGCGAAGACGACATTGACAACGAACAAGGGAAATGGATCGGCCTCGTCATCATCATTGTATCGGCTGTGCTCTCAAACCTTGGGGTTAACGTGCAGAAGCTCTCTCACGATCGGGTACGAATTCTCATACTGTGCTGTTATTGCTTGGTATAATGTGTTTTTATTTTGACCTAAAAGGAAGAAGATAAACCGGTTTTAGAGCAACAGACGTACTACTTGCGGCCATTGTGGCTCACTGGCTTCGTCCTCGTCTTTTTAGGTGCAATCGGGGACTTTGAAGCGCTGGGTTTTGCACCTCAGGCGTTAGTGGCGGCCGTAGGTGGTGGCTTTACCGTATTAGCAAATGTTTTCTTTGCGCACTTGTGGCTGGGCCAGGTCTTGACCAAGGCGGATGTTGTGGGCACGCTGTTTATTATTATTGGCATCGTGCTTAGTACCGTGGCCAATCAACCGGATGAGCAATTGTCACTCGTGGAGCTAGAGAAACAATTTTATCAGCCGGGCTTTTTAATCTACTTGGGTGTCATGGTACGTGTCTTGCTAATTTAATGGATAGAGGTTTAAAATTGACGAATTATGGGGTCGATACGGCAGACGATTGTGCTTGGAAGCATTTTTGGGCAGATTGGGGCTATCCTGAGGCTTCCTAGAGCCTTGCATGAGAGCAAGTATCGATTGCTACCGTTCATGTACGCAACAGCTTCAGGCATCTTTGGCTCTTTCTCGGTGTTAATGGCCAAAGTACGGTTGGAAAAGGATGGTTTAGTACATTCAAGTGGGTCATTCCTAAACGTTGTTGTGCTACCAGTGCGCATCAGTTCTACTGATTTTGACGTTGAGCGGCGAGAATCAGTTTGTCTACTTTACGACGTATTTGTTCATGGGTGGCATGGTGTGTACGCTGTTGCTACAGACTGACTTGTTAAATCGCGCGATTATGGAGGGAGACACACTGAGTGTCTTTCCCATGTTTCAGTGCTTTTGGATTGGGGTACGTGGATGTCATTTTGTGCCTTGGCTGACTCAACTTTGAGAAAACTGACACTAGTCTCTGGATTGTCATCTAGTCCAGCGTCGTGGGTGGTGTGGTGTTTTATGAAAAGTATACCCACTTTACGCTGTTCGACTGGATTTGCTTGCCCATCGCTTTGGCTTGTAAGGATGCTTACGTTTTTTGCGATTGAAGTACAAAGCTAACGTCTGTGCCTCTCAGTTATCATCATGGGTATCTACTTGTTGGCAAAACACGGAGAAGAAGATTGCAATGACCATGCTGACCTGGAGCGCGCGACCACGGCTCACCGTGCCCCCTTGACTGGCCACTTTGGCGCGCTCATGCCACTCTCGCCGCGCGGTCGGTCGTACAGCACCTTCAGTCGGAAAAGTTGCGACGACCACGACAACGAGCACACTGCTTTGCGTAACGCTTCGTCCAAAAGCCGAATTCTTGACCACAGCGGGCAAAGCACTGGGCAGGCAAATGGAATTGCCAGTAGTGACGACACAAATCACCGATGTGATCTATGACGTACTCATGTGAATATCTAATGTTGACAATTTGTAGTATTGATACTATCCGTAGAACGTACAAGTAATGCGTACTGCACCCGAGATAGACTCGTGTGAATACATTTTAATCGGTAGGTGCTTGTAGTCGTAGCCACCATCAGGTCATCCTACAGTTCCGCAAGTTGCCGTGCGTTTTGTGAATCATCGGACGGATAGTCTCGTATAGTACTTGTTTGATGCACCATCCTACTGCATATCACGATATCTGTGAACGAATGTCCCACAAAGTATGTGTTTGGTCATTCTGATTTATGGCAGTATAATGTAATTTTAGGAAATAAGTAGCTAGCTTTAAGTAGAATAAATAAGAGTTGTGTTGTGTAGTTTGAAAGTATTTAAATGCTGTTTTACACAAAGTTTGTATACACGTACATTGGGTATACTTTTTGTTGGTGCCTTTTTGCACCAAGCTATTCACATTGCTTTAACTACTTATCGTATACAGCTAATTTGTGAAGCGGAGAGGATGGAGCTTTTAAAACGCCAAAGCTCTCTGTCGTACGCGTCAAGCTTTCATTCGGTAATTGGGCATTCCTGTCGAAACAGCGCAAGTACAGAATTAATCAATTAACCTTGAACGTTACTTTGAAAACGAACCTAATTGTAGGAGTCGTAGGTCGCTCACGACCCCTTTCATTTGGAACGTGATCGTAAATATCAATGATGCGAATCGCCGCGTCAGCTCCAGCTACGACCATTTTGTCATTGACAGCAGCAAAATCCAGAGTGAATACGCCATGACTTAAACCTGCTATGGTCCCAACTAGTTTGTCATTGACATCGTGATTGAAAACCTTGGCTTCGTTCGATCCACTGCCTCCGGCAGCAATCAGCTGTTGGCCACTTTTCAATTTGGAGAATTGTGCGGCGTATATGAAACAGGGCTCTGAGCGACGAACACTCTGATTCCACGGCACGGTCATGATGCGTTTACCGGATCCGAAATCCCAGAGCTCCAGTGGGTTTTCAGGCCGCCACGAGCCAGTCAAAATTTCTCCACGAAGATTCATATCCACGGCATCTCCTGCCACGTGAGGTCCATAAATGCCACGCACAGAGTGTCCGACGCGTGAATCCCATATCTGAAGCGTGTTATCCCATCCGCCAGACACAATTGTATTATCATCTTCTGGAGCGAATTTGATTGAAAAGACGCGGTTCGAGTGGCCTGCAGTGAGCGTTCCGTGACCCGTATTCATGCATGAGACCTCTGCTTTTGTTGTTTCGTCGTAGACCCGAATGGCATGATCTTTTCCTCCCGTAGCAAACACCGCACCATCTGCGCGATAGTCCAGAGCGTAAAGTTGGTTCTTGCTGTTACTGATGGCATTCAGACACTTTCCCGACGTGATATGCCAATGCTCCACGGATCCGTTGGAATCTACACAATCAGAAACGATCATGGAGTGTAATACACGTCACTCACACGGAAAACTAAATTACGTACTCGCAGCGAGCAACACGTTTTTCGTCTTTGTAGCGCTTGTGAGTGGACGGAACCTGATCGCCGTGCATGGAAGTCCAAAGCCAAAACTGCTTTGCGGTTGCATTAATGTGTAGGAAAGTTTGCCATCGTGTACGTTAAAGACCCGAATGGCTCCATCGCCACATCCAGCCGCTAATAATTTCCCATCCGGTGAAAATCTCGTGCAAAAGACCTCGGAAGCGCAATCACTGATCGTGACGCTAGGTGCTAACCGCTTGGTGATTTCTAAACCATGTGAAAATATTATATTACTCATACATACATTCATTGTTTCCGCGTTCATACCATCATCCATCGCTCGTCTAGCAAGGAAAATCGGAAATGCATGCGTCGCTTCGCATAGATTTTGAGCTCATGCTTGTCATTGGCTTAAAGTCGTCAATACTGTTTTTCGGTAGGACAATAACACTTCAAGATGCTGCACAGCTTGATATGCTGCAATGAGGCCAACTACGTACTTCTATCGCGATATTTTCAGCCAAAACTGACGCTCGAAGCTCGAAAAAAATACGAGGCTCGACTTGCGCAAATCTGCCAGCAAGTCCCGGATCTTTGGCCCGATAGACCGACGAAAAGTGACGCCGGGTTGGTTCAAAGTCAACTGGTTGTTTGCGAGTCGCAGTACGTGGTTGTGCGCCAGATCGGAGAGCTTCGTTTGATGCTTTCGGGCAATGAGGAGTACGACGAGCTCATATGTGCGTTCATAAGCATGTTGATTGGAGGAGATTGAGTTGCGTACTGATGTTTAAGACTATGTAGTGGACGAAATCATGACGGTGCTGCAAGCAGTGCTGATGACTCAATTGGACAAGAAACTCACGGAAGCTAGTCTGCTCTTAAACTATGCCAAGGTGGTTGTTGCGTTGGATGAAATGGTGCAAGAAGGTCATCTGGAGAACTTGGACGAGGCCAGTATTGACCAGATGATCAAACTCAAGCCGTACCCGTCGAAGTAGAGAGGGCACGATATGAAAGTAATAAGATTTTGGTATCGGCTGAAATAGTTGTGACTCATACACTTGTCTGTGGCTTTTACGGAAAATAGAAAGATGTAAGCATGTAATTTTGACTTACGAAATCATATACTAAGCTGAAAGTGTGCAAGCGTGCTTTTTAACGGCGCCTTTTGGGTCCGATACAAAATCATCTATTTTTAAGCCTTCGATTTAAAAACAATGCAATTTGGAGAGATATTTAATAAAATGCTGGTGTGCTTTTTATCCTACATCTAATTACTTGTAAGATTGTATAGAACCAGTATAAATACGTGCCGTAGCCCCAAGTCAGGCCAATACCGCAAATGCTCAGGCTTCAATTGATGGAAATTGTAATTGCGACGCACTTATCTCGACACGTCGCGCGACCAGATTGTACCATTTTTGGTCTTTTTCATAGAGCGTTTCTGTTCAATTATCAATTGTCTTCTTTGCTTCTTAAGAAAGCACTGCAAGCTTAAATGTTGCCCATGTGCAACTTCGTCAGGCATGATATGGTGCTGGCAAGTGATGAAACCAACCACTTTACACCTTCATTTCTGACATGTTCGTGCTGTTGCAGAGACAAATATCTCGCTTGATGCTCAAGCTGTAATTATGCGATTTGTCACTTCCGCAATTTTGGTGCGATGCGCATTGTGCACCATTTCCTCGTGCGAAATTCTAGGCAACGAAGCATTTTGTATTAACGATCACAAGTATTTGACTTGTAATCGATATTTTTAAAAATGGCTATGATAGCAAATAATTTGTGTGGGATTTCAAACACTATTTTATGCTATATTTTCAGCCTGAATTCAACGCATTGTAGCCACCGTAATACAAATCTTTGTTAACGGATAGGGAAATTTTACTACGCATGCTTTATTTGCCGTTCGAAACCATGGTGTATGTAATAAAAGTGGCGATTAAACGCCATCCTGCCTCTAGATCTTCGGGCTACTATGCCTTTACGAAGTATCATTCGGAAAATGCGGTCTATGCATCCACCGGTCAAGTTGATTAAGAAGAGCTTTCACCTTTCGCTCGTAGCCTCATCTGTTGACGCCGCATCTAAAACTCGTTTCAATTTTGCGTCGCCAATGGCATGGACGAGCGTCGACATCATATGATCCTGTTGAGACGGAGGGTCCGTGTAGTCCTCCCAAAGCTTCGAGCTTGGCGTATTTTCAAAAAGTATCTGGAAGTAGTCTGCTTCCGCTTCTTCGAGCACTAGCATTGACACAACACCGAATGGAGGTATCCTCTGGTTCAAACAGGCCGATACAATATTGTTTAGAAACCTTTGGTCCACGATTGAAGCAATCTTTGGTGAAACCAATATCTTTAGAATAGTGCTACTCATCATTGATTCGTCAGCTGTTGCTGATTCTTGCATTCTCACCGCATTCAACATGATCAGTAGGTGCTGGAAATCGGTATTTGCGGTGCTCGCAAAGTCCTCGACACCATAACTGAATTCAAAGTACGATTTCAGGGAGCGTACCCAAAAGCTTTTCGACGACTTGTTGACAAAAAGAATTTTATAAATATCAACGTCAGCTTCACCGTGCATCAGCATGTGCAAAATTTCGGACGGAAGTGTTCTTTCCAACGACAAGTTTGACGTCAGCTCAATCACAAATTCATGGCTCGAGCTGAGATGGGCAGAGTATGGTGAAATCAGCAATTTAAGAATAGTGCCGTACGCTGCGTATTTGTAAGCTGAATGCAAATCTTGGTTTGCCACCGCAAACAGCGTTTCCAGTAACCGCCCAAGATCGGAATTCGCAGATCGCGTCAACTCCACATTGTTGAAACTTTTCTTAATGTACTGCTCAAAGTAGCGCACCCAAAAGGTTTTCGACGTCTCGTCCAGAGATAGGATTGTAAAATACTTATCTTCCGCCTCATCGAGCACCATAGCGGACACGATGCTAGACGGGAGTACTTTTTTGTCTCTCCAAATTGAAATCAATTGTTGCGAAACCTCTGACTCGTTTCGAGGTGGGTAATCTGCGGTGAAGTCAGCACCTTTAACCAAGTGTTAATTGCCGTGTCACTCGAAGAACCTCTTGGCGCATTCGTTTTCATCGCTGCAACATTAAGCAATTGCAATAACTGCTCGAAATTGGACATCGCAGAACGCGTGAGTTCGTTACCCTGATTGCGTCCACTGTACATTTCTAAGTAGCGCAGCCAAAAGCTCTTTGACGATTTTTTAAAAATAGAATGGTGAACTGCTGAGCCGCCGGTTCATCCTGCACCAGCATGGACACAATGTTGAACGGATGTATGTTCACATTTAAATAAATAGACACCAAACTTCTCATATCATCCCGATCGTGGAAATTGTCCAGCGAAAGTATAAGTTTGAGCAAAGCAGCATCCTCAAAACTTTTGTAGGACACATGTTACCCAGTGCTGACAGCGTGGTCCTTGTCAAACAAAACACTCAGGTAGCTGATCAAAATCGAACACTTCATTTTTTCCAACTTGTTTGATATAACGTGTATCTTCAAGTACGCGTCGATACGATCACGAAGAGTCTTCCCAAATATCTCTGCCGGTTGTTGGTTCGGATCATAAACCTCACTCTCAAGACTAGGCATTTCTTTGAGAACCCGACTCTTAATTTCTTCTTTGGGCACCTTTGATCAAATCAATGGCAAAAGCTTTCGTCTTCTTATCATTGGCCGCATCAAGTAATTTGTCGGCCAATGTTTCGGCATCGTGTGTAGACGACAGAGCCGCCATTATAAATTTGTATTCATTCTCTTTGAAGTGACGGCTGAGTTGGAAAAGTAAAAAGATCCACTTAATCCATGGAACGTCAGACAGGAATTTATGCTTTGGATTGCTTAAATCCAATCGATCGTAGACTTGTTTCGGCGTCATTCTCCTATCCAAGTACTTTTTAAAGACATGTTTCTTCGGACCTCTCGAAACTTTAGCGTACGGAGGCAATCACAACAATTCAGCAAATTCTGGCGTTGGCATCCAACCCCTGTCTTCGTCATCGACACTCTGAGTCGCTGTGATTACTGGCGAAGCCAAATCGTCATGGACAACTGCAGGCGAAGACAATATACGTGATGTGGCCGATACAACGGCCGTTATTGCGGTGTAAGTGACTGCGTTCGCAGCAAAGGCACTACTCAGTAGCGCCATGCGTGCGTTGCAAAACCGCATGGTGTTCTTTTCTGATTGTGGCGCGAGATTGCAATACACTCAGCGGAGATCACTGACAGCGCGATTTGGTGAGTGTACGGACTGCAGAGAAAATAATTTTCTGTAAATTACAAACATGGCCACACATGTTCGAGCTCAACATGAAGTGCTGCAACATAAGCTTTTACGGGTTTTCTAGGTACATCATCCTTACACGACTATTAGGCCAAGATGCTATCTGTGGTGAGGAGCGAGGACTTGAGGCCAAGCAGTGGCAGAAAATTGAATTAGAAGTTTACTAAGAGCACGTGAGTTTCTGCAGGGTGATAGCAAGGGCCTGTCAGCATAAGTGGCTTTAGTTTAGACGCAAATAGCGGTTATGGCAGAGTCGTGCGCACGTGACGTGACGCCTTAACGCAAACTTTGTGTTTGGTCATTGTGTTGATTGCCAACTTTGCAGTATAATGCGATGCTAGCGCAGTGATGGAGCGACATCTACCGTATGGATCCAAGATTGTTTAAACCAAGTGTAGCAGTCAAGTTGGCTACAGGTAATGCTCGTGATAAGAATGAAATTACCCCATCAAAAGCCAAAGAGGTCGCTGCTTGAGGCACGTGTTGCACGATTGACCTAAGAAATTCGTAGCAAGTTAGACGCTTTGGAATCATGTAGAAGAGAGGAAAGAAGTTATGTCGTACCTCCACGTCAGGCTATTTCCGCCAATGTGCAGGCGCATCGACAAATGAATAAATACGACTCGACGTCTCCGTATCCTAATTGACATAAATCACGCTGAACATACCTCCACGCACACTAGCCATGATGTACGTGAAATTTGAAGATTTGATTTTTTTACAATATGATGTAAGTCGTTGCAGGCTTCAACAGCCAAACGAGCGCTGATAAAAGAAGAAAAGCTAGATAAAAAACTTGTTTATTGTCAAACTGGACGTCTTTTTGTCCGACAAAGTCTCATGGACAAGAAATTTCATCCCCGCAAAGCTGGCATTTTGACAATTTGCTAAAAACTTGCCTTTTGTCACACCGTTCGTGTACACGGTCTTAAGCCGTAACGTGGTATGCGACAACTTCACTTCGCGTAAACACGAAAACGTCAAGTAGAGTCTCACCACATCCCTTATATCTCGAAAGACTTACTGCAAAAGCCGATTAACCCGGGCTTACGCTTTGTCCCATGGAAGCGACCAGATACTCAAATAGACCACTTGGGAAAAAAGCGCTCCAATTTACGCAAATTAATCAGAATACAACCCCGAAGTAGGTTAATGCACGTAATCCAATGACTTCCAAACATGGCGTCAAAGGTGCTTTCTTACGTGACATCGGTATCGTCGGCGAGATTGACGTTAGATTTAGCTGACAAAATTCGTACTAGCCCACAGGCTTCTTGACACAAAACATTAATGCCACATAGACAGACGTACTTGGTCTAACAATGCCAGCTTGAACTATCTCTTTGATCCAATCGTGGGTTATCCTGCGCTCTTCAGGGCTCTGGTACCATTGTTTGACGGATATTAGTTTCGTACCACGCTTGAGAAAAATCTCGTGCTCAATTACTTCCCGTGCGAAAAACTGTGTCCGCATACTTGCGTAGCTATTCATACGCCAAATCGCTTTCAGACTTCCTGTCCTGGATTGAGAGCGCTCAGATCGTTCGGGTTGACGACGGGGCACCTTCAATGTCTTTGTCGTGATACAACATGTTCATGGAGTGGTGCGAAGAATAAATTTCTTTGTCCCTTGACGGCCATGGTAACCTTATTGATGGTGGTAAATTCAAATCTCACATGTCTGATTTATGCGAGCCTTGCGTTGTTCAGCAGCCCATCTGACCTGACATTTATTCTGATTTGCCGCGTGGTGCACAGAATTGAGACGAGAATCTATGCGCCCTGAGGTCTAGTTGATATCTGGATTTTGCTCACGAAGCCTCATTGTACTGATGTTAACATCCTTAAAATTAGGAACAGGAGTGCTTTGAAATGCTCTTAATACTGCAGTATCTGCACAGTTGACCAAGGGCGATAAACAACTTAGTCATAACTAAGGTCGACTTGCGTCGTCTCACTTTTGGTCACTTCTAGTCCAAATCGCTTCACCGAGCCTTCCTATACACCGTTTAGACTACATCTGTTTTCGATAAAGACGGTAACGCAACTGTCTAGATCAAAGTCCATGAAAGCTTATGCTTTGATCTGAAAAGAGCACATAGTGCACCTCCAATACAGCGATTCACTTCCCTACATTTAGGAGCGGTACATTGCGAAGATATGTGGCCGATATCATCGCAGAACGAAAAATGGAATTAATTTGCAACATGCAACAGTGTTACAAACTAACGTTCTCGTCTCTCCTTTTTGAGACGGTTTGGTTTCTTCGGTCGTGCGATAGCCTCATTCTCTGGGCACCCTCTTTAACGGCTTGATCGCTAAACGATTTGGTCTATCTGGCAGTCGAAGCTGGAGAAGTTTTCAATGGCCTTCTTGAGAGTACAAAGACCTTCCTCATGTGTCGTCTTCGCGGTCTCTTTACAAAATCCATTTTTTGGAAGGACCACGTTTCCAATACATTAACTTTTAACTTAGTTTGGGACATCAAGTCCTGGAGTCGAAAGATCGTGGATAGAATCCCTTGTTTCAAGTAAAACATCCACTCTCGAAGATCATACTGAAAATCGTTAGGCCTCAAGCGTGTGCGCAACTGAGGTTAAACAAAGTTCATGTCTTGTGCACGTTCATGCCCTTGCAGTAAGTTTAAATGTACGGTGAAAATTTAGCAAATTGTGCCCAAATTACATGGGCTAAGTGTCACAAAGTCTGACTACTCAACTAAACAGAAGCCTCTCATCCACAGAAAAAAAAACTTCTGAGCTTTTCCATGTCGCACTAGAGAAAATGTCTTTATTCATTTATTTGCGAAAAGCTGAACGTTTGCGCCAACCTTGTCTTTGCGTCTCGCGTTCTTACGCTGTTTGAATTTTGTTGCGCTTCTTATATGTGGATGTGACAGCGATCAATGCCACAAACTGGGCCTTTGCCGTGCTTCATAGCCTTTCGCTTTCGCCTTCCATCTTCCGCCCAATTTTCTTTTGTCGCAAGGACCCCTGCTAGGCAATATGAGTAAATTGCCAATTAATCTCTCCCGGACTTATGTTCTTTGTGAAAAATTCCTCCCTCCCACCATCTCAAACCGAGCCGTATGATGGCTCTCCACTCTTTCATTAAAAAAACGTATGTGTAGTCTTTCTGGCATAGCCTTTGTAAGCGCAATTCAATTAGGACTGTTACCAGCTTGAGTGACATGAGGCTTCAGACTGGTCGGCACGGCCTCAATTGGCTAACATACTGCCTATAAAATGTTTTTTAGTTAAAGATTCTTATAAAATATTTAAATGGTTTGTTTCACTAAAATTAAACCAATTTGTTTCAAATGTTGAGATTTTGTTTACAGCAATTTTATCTAAGTTATTCGATCGCGTGTAACATTACTTCCCTGCTATGATTTTGTCGCAATGCGCTATCGAGCAGTTACGTGTTCCGGAAATATATAAGGCATCTAGAACATGCAGCCATATGAGAGAAGTGTCTTTCATGGAGCGATCGTACAAGTCGAACGTCAAGCGGTGAGAACAGCCGTCCCAATCGTGTTGTCGTAGATCGGTACTATACACTTTTAGAAGTCGGATTCTATAATCACGTTATGTGTTTGGTGTTTTGTTGACTTGAAACCGACAGGTATTGAAGCGTGCTCCTCCCCCAAGAAGAGATTACAACAGATAATCGAACCCGATCTCAGACTTCCAATGTTGTTGAATTGTTTCACTGACCCGGGCCGAACAAGACGCGCATCCCTTATGAGTTAGGCAGCTAAAATTGGGCATTCTCGATGCATAAATAAATTAGTGGCTTAGGAATCGACAATTTTAGGAGGCACAAGTAGGACTTGAGCAGCTATACGACTCAGCATTATACTAGTTCGTAGAACAAAAGTTTGTGCTGATATCGCGTTGACACTTAGTCCCGATCCATTCTTTCGCCTAATGAGCTATCAACAAGTCTGAAGAGAAGCTTGCTCGCATATAATTTGACCTGAGGCGGCTCTCAATTACCTCATGGATTGCTGTGACGTGTCTTGAGACATTGGACACCGGCGTGCAACGAAGTATTTTCTTATCGACCTCGTGGCGACAACTTTAATTTGCCGAGAGGATGGTCGGAATTCTGTCAGGAATACTTTCGTTAGCACGCGAACAATGTCGTTCATTGCGATTCTAATTCGTGGAAAGTTTGTGCAATGATTAAGACAAGATACTTTTTCGCGACGTACTTATACTTGGCGCTCTGTGGTCGCTGCAAAAGTTCTACTTTGTTAGCTACGTGCTTGATCTTGATAGTCGAGCACACCTCATCAGTATTTCCTGCCTCCAGTCCAAGCATTCCTATGCAAGGTGGCGCAAGTTTACTTGCGCCCGAAGTTCTTTATTTTGGACTCCGAAACGAACTGGTAATTACAGTGATACAATAGTCATATGATAAAGTATAATAAATAGCATAAAGTAAGTCATTGACTCATACATTTAATTCGTATGTGTTTAACATGTGCTTCGTATGTGTTTGTACATCAAGTGGCGCTCATCGGTAGACTACTGTTCCGTTGCAAATTTCAATGATTTCTTATCTTAGCCAAACCTTTCATCATAAATAGGCGAGTCCTTTTTATTCTTCTCGCTTCTTGATGCGACGAGATACCCAAAACGCTCATTTGCCTGCTGCAGTTGGGCTTGCACTCGAGCTTGCAGTTGGGCTTGCACTCGAGCTTGCATTTGGGCTTGATATTGCTGTTGTTATTGAGAGATTCAAAAGCAGTTTCTGTATGGACAGTGTGTCTTGTCCTGTCGCTGCAGAAGGGGTTGCATTAGACCGAGCGGTTGAAACCGTTAGGCCATTGGTACTTGCCGCATCGTTCGAAGTCGACTTGAATATTTTAAAGGCCGCATTGGCCATAAAGTTCAATTGTCATCAAAAGCATCTTTTCTTCTCTGTTGATGTTGAAAGAAATTTCAAGCCAAGGAAGGAAGAAGGTTTTGGTTACGTGCTGTAATAAAAATTTGGTTCGGTTAAAGCTGAACGTTCATACAAAATAACTTGTCGCAAAATTGAGCGTTGAGTACTTTGAAGAAGCAAATAGTCGACAAGTGAAGATACCACGGGCGGCCTGACCACATATGTTCCAATGGATCAAGCGACACGAAGAATTTAGAATCATATTGAATTCGAGCAAATCTTTTATAACGAATCTACAGAAGATCAAACGTCACGATACAAGCATCCGTCACGAGTCAAATGTAGTGGTTCAAACTTCAAGTTTGATTCGCGAAGCGAACTTGTTATGTTGCTCGATGCAAAGGTACGTGTTAGAAGGTAGATAATTAAATCAAGTTTAGAGCACATCGCTACAGTCACAAGCACGTTCATGATTATTTGTGCACCAAACGATGCCCCTTTTGGATATAACAGTGGTTTTGCAAAACAATTGTGCCTGTCTGGTGTACTTTTCACGATCACAAGTAATCTTTGGTGCCATTAAGCGATTAGAATCATAAGACAGCAATAGTAAAGCGGTAGATAAATAGATATCTTGTATAAATCTCAAACCCGATGACGGCTAAATGTCCAAAAACAACCAAACGGAATTTTTTTTGGAAGATCACGAGCTGCTAATAAAGCTATAATTTATATTTACCCTGCAAATACCTTTAGAAACGAAATTTATCATTTGTCATAACCTGTCAGAAATTAAGTTATTTGAACTCTAGTCGTAAGCTATCCAGTTCTACATTGACCTCAAATTAATATTTGGCGCTGTAATAGATTTTCTTCATCCGAGACTTTCGAGTGCGATTCTTTTCTTGAGTGTGTCATTAAAAGTTCAGCATTGCTCGGTCCAAGCGCGTTAGTAAAATCAAAACGAAGACGAAATACTGCACAGCTTAGGCCTGTTATATTTGCTTGGCTTTTGTAAAACCCAGCAAATTCAGGACATTTTCTTGGTGCTAATGTGGTGCTATGTATGTGTTCCGATCGTGCATTCAATTTTTTTTATTAAACGCCAATCCCGAACATACTAATTTGCCGTAGGAAGCTATTTCTTCACGCGCTTGTTGTTTCGTTTTTAAGCTACGAGTAGAAAGTGTCACACTGTTATATTCAACAACTATAACGCTTCATATTGTTTTGATGATCTTGCTGTGAAGAAATGCCCCCGATGCGGTATATTACGGGCTAATCGAAACTGCATTATGTTGAGGTTATTCTATGAATAAATAGCGAACTAATACAAAGCGCAGTCGGCAATGTGTCTTAAACGTTTGCTTCAAAAGAAAGCTGCTTAATAGTGATCTTATACAGATTTTGATACGAGCCAGTGTAGCTCACCGTTATCATGTCCTTTAGTGCTTGGTACCACCAGAATAAAAAGCTGAAGTGCTAGCAAACGTTTATCGAGTTAAAGCACAGCAAAGCAAATCCTGGACTCTATGTTTCGCTTGGGCTCAACATGCACGGTACTCAATAAGCTGTTTGTCAAGCTAAACAGAAGCATCATTGACGATAGCTAAAACCACTTTCTTAGAGAGACACAGATAAGTTTAATTCTTCGATTCTCGGCAGTTGTTGATCTACTTTTGACTGTTTAACGATATAAATAAAATCTTTGGAGACAGCGGCGCGGTCTGCACTGACGACCAATATAAAGAAATGGTGAAAACAGTCGAAAAAAAGCAACTAAGCTTTTGAATGTCGTGGCAGCTTTGGGCAATCAAAATGGTTTTGACGCCGGACATTGAAATTGGCGAGCAATCGTCAGGACCTTTTCTTTTTTAAGCGTATAAAGCAGCCCACGTTTACAACAGCACTATTAAAGCGGGTAAAACATACGAATGTAAGCTTAGAAAGGCTCAAAGCTTTTTGTCAAACTTGCGGGTAATGCAAATGACCTCATTTATAGACCAGGGTCCATTTTTTCTGCCAGGAGCCAAGCTCTGATTTACGTTGCCATCGCTAGATATGACTGCACTAAGAAGAAGAGGCTGAATTCGAAGACAAGATCATGACCTACTGTACGGATACCAGTAGCACCACCGCAGAAGGCGAAGAACCTCGCAACTCGCCACTTACGGAAGGCGCCATATTTTAAGCCACTCAATTTCCGATTACCCAATCTGACAAGGAAGAAAAGAGCCCTCTGTATGCAAACAAAATGTATGATGCAGACAATGACGTCAGTACCTGTACTTATCTATTTTGTACACCGCGAGAGCTCGCCGAGAACCATTTCTGCCAAGTGTGTAAAGCAAGGAACCGGACCAAAAAGAATCCGTTGTATCAGTGCCATCTTAAAGGGGCTATGCGCGTGCTTTAAGCTCCACATCACTCTCTTCGAAGGTTTGCACTCAGCGCCTAAATATAAGCGTGTCTTGTGTCTGGTCTGGGGGTCTTCTAAGTACTTCCATTATGCATTTATGCAAACCCAGCCATGGTATAGAGAAAAAATCAATATATTCTTGTCCACGTCAAGAACAAGGACGACTTCGTACTATCGAAGTCCTCAAATCAAACCGTCAGTTTCTTACACTAAAAACGACCAGAGCCGTTCTTGGTCAAGGTGCTTCTGACTGGAATGTCAGATATGAAGTTAAGGACACGATTTCGAAGGGTGGCGTAGTACGAAAGCCACTGACTGTACAAATAGGACAAACCACTTGTCGTATGTCATGGGTGACATGAACAGGCAAAGGCATCAAAGTTAGCCAATTAATCTCGAGCGACAAGGCTTTGGTCTGTGTGCAAGGGCAGCTGATACTTCAGGTCAACTACTTTTCCGACGAAGTTGTGGATGAAGCAATAGAGAATTACTAAGGCGATATCTATCCTCGACGGGTTACGCGCGCTCCCGTAAAGGATCAATATCACTGTCGTCGCGTTCCTTGACGAGATACGCGCTCTGACGCAGTGCAAAGAATTTGTCCTCTTCCCTTTAGAATGTCATCGTGCTGACCGTGAGCGGTTTTTGCTTGGGCGAGGTACCCGCCTCGGGCGCCTACGAGGCTCTGTCACCTTCTTATGAAGCTGCAATAGCAGATCGTATTAATTAGCAGAGATCACCTCAAGATAAGCACTGACCGTGTCGGATTCTTGTACAACTAAATGATGTATTCCTCCGTGATTATTAAGGACTGCGAGCTTATATAGCTCGTCTTGCATGCCTAAAGAAAAAAAGTATACTGCTTCATCCACACAGAGGATCCGTCAAGGAACTAGGAACGATAAAATGCAAAGGCTACAGTGTGCAGCGGTACTGCTGATAGAGAAAGTTTGAGTTTGGATCTCTGCTCTTTGTATAAAAACAAGAACAAATCGCAGATCGCATTTGCTCGACTTTCAAAATTAGCATTAATCGTAAATCTAAGACCAGATAGACTTTTATTTCCTTATTGTGAGCTATACTTTATTTTGAGCTACCGGTATGGATTAAATATATTCCAATTACTACATAGCATACCAATTTGTACTGGTTTACATTACAGAAGGAAACATTGGAGCTTTTTTGCTGCTAAGTTTAAAGTTTATTCAATTATTAATACATTACATGTTTTTATGTAAAAAAATATGCTAGTATCATAACACACTGCTAAATACGAATTAGTCCAGATAGATAATTTAAAACTGGCTTACTTTTGGTACTATTTCATAGAACTATAAATAATATATTTTGGCAAAGTTGCTTAAAAATCTGTGATTACTAAGACCTTAAGTAAGTTTTAGAGCCTCGTACACAGTCAGTGATGGTTTTGCTCTTTCAGGCAAGCTCATCAACCAATCAAAAAAGGTCTCGAATTTTTATTTCTTAGTGAGACTTCTTTTAAACGATGACCAGACAGATAAGGTAGATCGTATACTCTGGCCAGCGTATGCACTAAATCGTCACACCTTTTAGCCGATCAAAGACGTCTTATGACTAGCGTTTCTTTCGCTTCTATAGCGCGGCCTTATTTAGTCAGCCTCTAAAGCTCTTAAGCAAGACGAAGATTACTTTGACGGCCTCTTTTAAGACATAAATGGATAATGAGCCCATACTTGCCCAACCCATATCAGCTTATGTCGCCTTGCTCTCAACCACTTACGCTTTTAAGACTGGACTCAAGTCGGTAGGCTCACAGATACCATTTCTATCATTCTTATAGGATAACGATCTGCTCGTTTATGGATCTCCGAAAGAGAAAAGTTGTGTGTAGCTGACTACTCTCGAAAAGCAATTTGATTGACGTCTTGGCTTAAGCTTTAAAAAGCGTTTATACTCTTCAGCTGTTAACGAAATAACATATCCTAACTTGTCTAAAGAGCGACGCTTCAGCGATGAATGCCATCTCTCAGCTCATTCATTTTTTTTCGAGTTCGCGTTATCCTTGCCAGTAGGAAAAAACGTGAGAACTGGTGGTATTCTAAGTTCATTGAAAGAGGCGTTGTTCCCAACTATTGTGTTCTTGTATTCTTAAGGCAAGAAACAAAATTAACGTGGTCTCAAGAGAAAGTCCCAGCTCCTAGCCCGTCCTTCTACGCAAGTGAGTACAGGCATTACACGCACCTAATTGCCTGCAATTATGGCGGTTCGAGTGACTATTTTTAACTTTCTTATCTAAAAGCAAAGGCTTCAGTAATACTCTTTTTTATAAAAAAAACCTTGAGATTCACGATTTGTAGACGCTAGCGCTAAGACTTTCGAAGCCTTTAGATTTTGCTTTGAAGCATAAAATCGGCTAATGTTCGACTCAACTAGCAAAGTTATGCGGGGACGCGGTGGCGCACTATTCAAGTGCGGATGCCTATTCAGACCCATAAAACCAGCAATTCCTTCTAGCAAGGGAAATGGATCGTTTAAGTGATGTGGGAAGGTGATTCTATCCACACCAGGACTTCAAGAAGATTCTGGTAGGCCTTTTACCTAGGCTTGACTACTAGTGCTACCAGGTGTGGCGGACTCATGCAGCACCTTGCACAATGGAGGCGTGTAGGTATGCGACGTCCTGATGAACCAACTGTCCAATAATTTTCAGTTTGTAAATTTATTCATCAGATACTTATTTTAGGTTTTTTCTCTCTAGACCGGGGCAAGGTATATCAACCTTTTTTAAAACACCTACCCTAATATGAAAAGCGAGTGGGCCATCATAGCTCCGCCTACCAGCTTTTTATCATAAAGCTTTGCTTCAAAAGAACGCAGAGAAAATTTTGATGGAGGTTTCAGCCCCACGTCAGGCCAAAACTGGGGATTTTCAGGCAGACGATTTGATGATAGAGAATTGCGACTGCGACTTCGCCATTTCTTCACTATAATTAGTCACATTCTTTGATAGCGTTGCGTCCTACACGCATTGTGATCACGTTGTACGTAATTATTGAACTGCCTGAAGTGTACGGGTTTTGATAGAAAGCTGGGCGAGTATCCTCAAAGGTAGGCGTCTTTTATGACAGGAGCATAGAAGAAGATTATTGCATTTGAAACAAATTAGCGCAAGGAATAGGTGCAGTAGCATTACATTTTAAAAAGCTCTTGTTGCAGTTAAGTGACACAAAACGTTGCTAGTAGTACATGAAATCTTCAGCGTGGTGCGCGCAAGTGCGATGAAGTATGTGACGTCGGAAAAGAATGAGCTTGATAGACCGAGACAATAGAGTCTTTAGGTCGGGTATATTGATACTCAAAAAGCAAGAAAACGATGCCGCTTTTGGGACCATTACTTTGTCGTTTTTGTGGCTCGAGTGAAACTCCCTGCACCATCCGATCTCATCGTGCAAATTAATTTTTCGACATCTTTAACGTGTAATAGCATCGCAGCAATAATTTCCACTCGAGGCATTTGCATTCGTCGCAACGAGGTGTTACTGTGGCTTATTGAGCTAATAATTGGCAAAACATAAGTGGCTGTAAACGAACTATTTCTCGCGATCGCTAGATGGGTATGGTCTGAGTTCTTTGGCAAAAAGCGTGGCAAGTCGAAGCGCTAAAGGCTACTGTAGAGCCTAATTCGTATTTTACGCAAACTCCAGATCGTCGTCTTTTATAATGTGTCAATTACGTTTCTCTGTTCTGTCCTAAAGCGTTCCTGTTTGGTCCTATAAACACTCGCTTTTTTGTATCTGATGGAAGTACTGCAAGCTTTTAAATCTTGCTTATTCGCACCTTAGAAATAAAACCAAGCGACATAAATCTAATAGGTGCTCAAAAGTCCTGCAGAATACGACTTGTGCCTGAACTTACGAATTGATCAGTGTTGAAGACAGTGAACTCTACGCATTTCTACTTAAAATGGCCAAGCAGGCATAGTAGTGCCCATGTGAGTCCGTCTCTTTCCTAAGATGGACTCACCGGTTCATTGCAACAAACGCTCGCGACCACACATGACTTGCCTTCGATCTGTAACGGACGAGACGAGAATGCGGCCAGCACAGTAGAACAAATGTCGACAGCAGCACAAGAGAGCTAAAAAGTGAGAAACAAGTTAATGTTATGGTGCTGACAAGTGCTACAATCATGCACTGCTCTTATTTGCTGTGTTCGTGATGTTGCAGTAACAAAAGCAAGACTGGATCTGATTTCTTGAACGAGAGTCAAGCATTTTTTCAAAACCCCACAACTATTTGACTTGTGACCACTGGCAGTCAATTTTAAAGGCTGCGACGGCTCGAAAGAGAATCGCTACGACAGTAAAAAAAGCTTTTGTACTCTAATTACGATGGAAGGGAAAGGTATTGCGCCCATACTATTGGTAAGGAATCAGGTTTTGTTCAATACCACGGCAACAAAAGAAGCGATCAGGCGTCATCCTGACATTAAATCTTCTTGCGACTTTGTGCTGACGAAATATCATTAAAAAAAGTCGATCCATGCTTCCAACGGTCAAGTTGAATAAAAAGAATTTTTGCCTTCTCGCTCGTTGCCTCCACTGTTAATGCCGCATTGAGAATTCTTTCTAATTTTACGTAGCCAAGAGCACGATAAAGCGTCGACATCATATGATTCTGGTACGATAAAGGGTCCGCGTAAAACGCTTTCGTGTAGTCCTCCCAAAGCTTCGAGCTTGCCGCGTTCTCAAAAAGTATCTGGAAGTAGTCTGCTTCCACTTCTTCGAGCACGAGCATTGACACAACATCGGAGGGAGATTTTCTCTGCTGTACCCAAAACGATACCAACTCCACCAACTAACTTTGATCCACAATGGTTGCAGTTTCTGGTGAAACCAAAATCTTGAGAATAGTGCTACTCACAATGAATTTGTCAGCCATAGCTGACTCTTGCACTTCCGCCGCATGCAGCATGATCAATAGCTCCTGGAAATCGGTGTTCGCGGTGCTCGCAAAGTCCTCGACATCAAAACTGAAATCAAAATACATTTTCAGGTAGCGCACCCAAAAGCTTTTCGATGACTTATTGACAAAAAGAATGTTGAACTTGTCAGCGTTAGCTTCATGGTGCATCAGCATGGACAAAACATTGGTTGGCAGCGTTCTTTCCAACAACAAGATCGACGTCAGCTCAATCACATGTCTATGGGTCGAGCTGAGATGGGTAGAGTATGGTGATGTTAGCATTTTGAGACTATTGCTGTACGCAATGTATTTGTCAGCTGCATGTGACTCGTCCGTTGCCACCGCAAACAGCATTTCCACTAGTCGCGTAAAAGCAGTATTCGCAGATTGCATCGACTCCACATTGTTATAGTATCTTTGAATGTACTGCTCGAGGTAGCGCACCCAAAAGCTTTTCGACAATTCGTTTAAGAATAAGGTTGTAAAACACTTATCGTTCGCCTCATCAAATATCAGCGCGGACACAATTTTAAACGGGGAAATTTCTTTCTCCAGCCAAACTGACATCAATTTCTCTCGAAACAGTTGACTGGGCAAGGTGCGGCAAAGTCAGAACCTTTAGCCAAGTGCAAATCGCCGTGTCGCTAAAAGCTCTTATTGGCGCATTCAGGTTCATTTCTATGTCATCCAGCATTCGCAACAATTGCTCGAAATCGGAAATCGTAGTAACTGTTGGTATATGACTATGATGGCGTTTAGTGTGCTGTTCTAAATAGCACAGCCAGAAGCTCCATGAAATTTTTTTAAAAAAGGATGGTAGATCGATCAGCTTTCGAAACATCCTTCACCAACATGGACACGATTTTGGACGGAAGTACGTTCACTTCCAAATAAATAGACGCCAGAGTTCTTATGTAATCCGGATCAGAGGTTTTGTCCAGCTTAAGCAGAAATTTGAGTAAAGCAGCATCCTCATAATGTTCCTGGCCGACAATATGCCCAGCGCCGACAACGTAGTCCTTGCCAAACACTACACCCAGGTAGCTCGTTAGAATGGGAATCTTTGTTTGTGCTTGGTTGGGCGTAGCCTGCTTCTTCAAGTACACGTCTATACGACCACGAAGAGTCTTGAAATTTTTCTCTGCCGGGTGTCCTTTCAGATTAAATACTCCCCTTTCAAGCTGCGGTAATTTTTTAACGACTCGACTCTTGACTTGATCATTGGCGACATTAATCAGGTTGATGAGGAATGGTTTGGTTTCTTCATATTTGACCGCAGAAAGTAATTTGTTGGACAATGCTTCGGGATCGTGTGTGACCGACATTGCCGCGATTATAAACTTGTATACATTCTCTCCCAAGTGACGGCTGAGTTGACAGAGTAAGAAGATCCAGTCAATCCATCGGGCGTGCGACAAGAATTTATATTCTGATTCGCTTAGATTCAATTGATTGTACACTTCTTTAAGAGTCATTCTTTTTTCTAGGTACCCTTTAAGAACACGATTTTTTATCTTTTTCAGAACATTATTTCGTCGATACACTCCTAAAAGTTGAGCAAATTTTGTTACTGACATCTCTCCCCTGTCTTCGTCATCGACATTCTGAGTGTCTGTGACTGCCGACGCAGCCAAATCGTCACCGATATACGTGAGCGGGGACATCGTACGTGATGCAGTCAAATCAACATCCGTCTCGGCTGTGTCAGTGACTGCATTCGCAGCAATGGCACTGGTCAGTAGTGCAATGCGTAAGTAGCAGAACCGCATGATCCAAAATTCAACTGGCATGCGCGATTGCAAATTCAATTAGCACACTCAGTCAACAAAAATCGTTAAGCAAAGCAGAATTGTTCAATACCATAACTGTGTGGCCATGTTTGTAATTTATAGATGTGTTTTCTTAGGTTTTCTTACACAATTATTACACGCTGCCGCCAACCACACGTCAATCAATCCCGTGCCTCTGCATCGCTAAGGTTTTAAACGTGTGCTAATCAACACTCTGATATATCGTAGGAGGATTTTCCAAACTAACGCGACTCACGCAGCGTGCTCATCTACTCTGCCTGGTATTGCACAATCCTGCTTTTGCTATACAATGTTTGTCTATTGAGTGTACTGAATCCTTTTCTCAAACACGCGTCACAGTTAAAGTTTTATCATGCGATTTTGCTACTTATGCCTTGCACTACTGACCAGTGCCATCGCTGCGAATGCAGTCACTCACACAGCAGAGACGAATGTTGAACTGACCGAATCACGTGCGGCGACTTCGCCCACATTTGTCCGTGACGAAGTGGCTGCGTCAACGGTCACAGCGACTCAGAGAGTCGATGACGAAGACAGAGGATGGACGCCAATAGCAGAATTCGCCGAACGAATGGGACAGCGTTTACAAAGTAAAGCCGTGAAAGGTATAAAGAGTCGTGTCTTTGACGAGTACATCGATAAAAGAATGACTCCGAGAAAAGTCTTCTTAGAATTGGGTCTAACCAACCCAAATTACCAATTTTTATCGGACGTCCCATGGATTGAATGGACTTTCTTACTTTTTCAACTCAGCCGTTACTTTGAAGAGAATGAATACGAGTTTATAATTGCGGCAATGTTGGCTGTTTATGATGCCGAAATAGTGTCCGACAAATTGCTTTCTGCGGTCAAAAATACGAAAACGAAATCTTTCGCCATGAACCTGATTAATGTTGCCGACGATCGAATTAAAGGTCGGGTCCTCAAAAAATTACCTCAGCTTGAAAGGACTCTACTTGATCAAAAACAACATTCGGCAGAGAATATTGGCAAGACTCTTTATCAACGTATTGACACGTACTTGAAGAAGCCATACGTCAACAGGAAATGGGGGCGCTTTACTAGTAAACTCGACAATTTTGAAGAAATGAAGTTTTCCTTAATGACCAGCTACCTGAGTGTTTTGTTTAGCAAACAACACACCGTCGGCACTGGGCAATATGTCGCCACCAAATATCCTGAGGATGCTGCTTTACTCAAATATCTACTTTCGCTGGACAAATTTGACAATCAGGTTTATATTAAAAGCTTGGTGTCTATTTATTTCGAAGTGAATGTTTCTCCGCTCAAAATTGTGTCGATGCTGGTACAGGATGTATCGAAAGCTGATCAGTTTTCCATTCTTTACTTGAACAAGTCATCAAGGCGCTTCTGGCTGCACTACCTAGAAATGTACAACGAACGCTATTATAATTACATACTCACGCATACCGCGATTGCCGATTATGAACAATTATTGCAAATGCTGGATGACATAGCAATGAATACGAATGCGCCAAAAAGTACGTTTAGTGACTCGGCAATAAGCACTTTATTAAAGGTGCTGACTTTACCGCACCTTGCCCTCCTCGAGACGAGCCAGGTGTTTCGAAAAAAATTAACGTCGATTTGGTTGAAGGAAGGAATATCTCCCTTTCGCATTGTGTCCGCGCTATTACTCGATGAGGCGAAAGATAAGTGTTTTTCAATCCTATTCCTAGACGATACGTCGAAGAACTTTTGGGTGCGCTACGTTGAGCAGTACATTCAGAACAAAGCGGAGTTGACGCAATTTGAAAAGATCAATTTTGTGTGGCTACTGGAAAGGTTGTATGCGGTGGCATCGGACGAGTCACATGCAGCTGACAACTTCGTGGCGTGCAGCACTATACTTAAAATGCTAACATCACCATACTCTGCCCATCTCAGCTCGATACATGAACTTGTGATAAAGCTGACGTCGATCTTGTTGTTGGATAGAACGCTTCCGTCCAAAGTTTTGTCCATGCTGATGCACGGTGAAGCTGACGCTGACAAGTTCAAAATTGTTTTTGTCAACAAGCCATCGAAAAGCTTTTGGGTGCGCTACTTGAAATGGTACTTTAAATTCACTTATAATATCAAGGACTATGCGACCGCAAAGGCCGATTTCCAGGATCTATTGATCATGCTGCATGCGGTGGAAGTGCAAGCATTAACTGAAGCTGACAAACTTATGGTGAGTAGCACAATTTTCAAGATGTCGAATTCACCAGAGATTGCCAAAATCGTTGACCAAAGGTATTAAAAGAGATGGTATCGACCTGGTTACAGTAAAGGACACCTCCATCCGATGTTGTGTCAATGCTGGTGCTCGAAGAAGCGGAAACAGACTACTTTCAGATACTTTTTACGAATCCGCCTAGCTCGAAGCTTTGGGAAGACTACACGAGGGCGTTTTACGCGGGCGCTTCAGCTCAACATATTTATATGATGTTGACCCTTTATCGTGCCTTTGGCAGCGCGGAATTGAAAAGAATTTTAAATCCGGCGTTAAGGGTGTGATAAATAATACATTTTATATATGCATAAGTACTATTCATAGAAATTCCAGACCAGAAGGAAGGTTCAGATGTCGCATAATCAATAGGATTCAAGAGACCTTCTTGGCTAAAAACTCTAGATGTGTGAAGTGTGTTGACGCTACGTCATACACAAAATTTTCTACCAAAAGCCGAACTTTTGCTTTAGAATGCTGCTATATAACAACGGGCAAATTGTATAGGAAAGTTTGAGAAGATAAAGCAGATCCAAAGGATTTTCATAGAGAGACAGAGATCTGCAATGAGCCAACGAAGCCGTCTGTCGTTGCCTCGTCGATTGGCGCGCTTGAGCAATGAAGAAAACCACCTAAGTGCAAACTTACTCTCCACCCTTCTTACCACCCGTTTTCGACTTGATCCCGGTGTTAAAACTTGATCACATAAAAATTATCACTAATAGGTAATTAGAGGTAGGATGAAGAACATATAGAAACTCTATACAATATACGCGTCTCCGAAATGTACACCAAATGCTGAGTTCTCGTCTCAAAGAATGATGTACACTGGACTATTATGAGCAGTCGTTCACAAGAATGTGGCATATCTTTCTTCACATCTTCATTGTGCAAGTTTTAGCAACATTTGGTAGCACGATAAGTCAAATCTACGTCTACGCGGGTGGAATGCCTACCAGAATTCTCGTAATGTTACAATTTAAATAGATTTTCCACATCAGCTGGTAGAGCCATTCGCACTAATCGGAAGACTTATTAGGCTCTACGAGCCAAAAGAGGCGTCTGCAGCTATAGCTCTCTCAACTACAGAGCAGCCGGCACGCGTCGCCGCATTCCAACTTGGACTTCGAAAGCCCCGACGTTAGCGTCCAGAAGGCGTGGAGTTTAAAGTCTTTTCCTTTCACAGAGAATTGTCACAAAAGTCTCTGCTATTAAAGAAAGAAGGTGAGAATGATCACGTTATCGGAAATGATCACAGCAATTAGGTGCGCGTAGCACTCACACTAATTAACTTGAGAGTCGAGTGCTCACTCGCGAAACCACCTTATCTAACTTAATGATCTGGGAACATATAAAAGTCGAATCAGACTGTTCTTTCGACGAATTTTTATATCCAAGCCTCTCGCATACTAGCAAGACATGCACGAACAATATGAAACATGCATTTGAGCTCTGAAAGTCGATGGCCTCCATTGCTTAGACGTCACTCTCCAAGCAAGTAAAGATGACTTTATTCGTGGACGGCTCAAGCGCGGACAACTTTTCAAAATGCACGCAGAGACTCGAACCATATCACTCTTAAGAAAGACTACAACCACAAACAGGCTTCTCCATCCAAATTTGTATATGGGCAGCTCCTCGACCTATAAGGCCGCAAGAATTGGTGTTTGTAATCCAAACTCTGCATGATGAGATTTTGAGCTCAACCCTGCCAGCTCGAAGAAAAATAGGCACCATTTTGTACGAGGCTATAAGAATATATTTCGAGAGTCTTGGTAAACTACGGCATTTGAGACACATTGTGCATCCGCAAACAACTTTTGTCATCCAAAATAGGGTGGGCATTGCTCGTTGGTAGAGCACCGCAAACAAGTCAGATTCAGTTTATTTAGTTGGGCTTATTCGTTCGAAGTCACGATATGTCCATAATTAATCTTTTTCTGTCCATGTCGAGAACAAGATAAACTCCGTTTTGTCAATTTTTTTAACCGGTCAGATTATTTTAAACTGAGAACGTCAAAATCCTTCCCATTAGCCAAATCGGTCAAATGTTATTCAATATGATCCGACAAAGAGGTTTTTTGTTGAGGTGTGAAGAAGCACGTATGCCACTAAGCAGTATCGGAATACACGGTACTCGCTGCATGCCTAACAAGGTTAAGCAAGGCTATCGAAGTCAGCCGTCAAATGTCGCGCAACAGGGCATGGATGAGCCATGTACTGTATGTGCAGTTTTCTCGAAAAAAAGTATAAGAATTCGCACACACAAATTAAAAGTAGAGGCATCTTGAGAACGAACGTCTTCGCATGAGTAGTAAGCCAACGTCTCCGATTTTTTTTTCGCGGTTAATCAAGTCGGGTGATCGCATAGGCCGCTGAAGGCGCTAAAGACGCCGACTCAAACACAAGAAACATATATTACGGGTGTTTTGACAATTTCTCTTTGCAAGGTCCCGTATTATCCCTTAGTAGTAGTCACCACGCTTAGCTCTTTATGACTTACTCATTGTTTGAGCTTGATGGCATGCCATTACATTCGACCTTGCTTTCCGATTTAAGATGACGTGAAGGCAGCAAACTTTGCAAGCAAGTGATATACAAAGTCGGTTTCCTAGCACAATCAACTTCGGGAAGCTAAATCCCGCAAACGGGTTTCATAGGTTTGTTAGGCAAGGCGTATCATCAGTAGCGGTTTGAATAGTCGTGCAAGAAACGAACGTGGGATACGGTATTAATCCATTTTTTGAGTGTTATAAGCAGTCTCGTGGCAGACAAATATAATTTGCACACGTTTGAATTACATATCAACTGCACTTCGAGCAAAGACATCGCCAGAGTATTAGAATTACCGAATCTCAAAGAACTGAGCTCTTGGCTTAGCAAAAAGCCAAAAGTATATTGGGTGGGATGATTCTTGGAGCATAAAGTTCTCTTCGGGATACGAATCTCTTTACAACTTAAGACTCAGACTAATTGGATCAGCTTTAAAGGCAGTGTACTTGGTGCCTGGGCTAAGGGTTGGTATAGTTAATATTTTGAGAAAAAAATACTCACATGTAGTCCACCATCAGTATTCCCACCGGTCAGAGGATTGATGCACAAAATCAAGCCTTGCAGTACAGTGTCTTTGGAAAAAATTTCGCCTCTGCCATGAAAGCGATATAAGGTGTTCTTTGGTAAAGAGGAAAAAAATGCCATCAACTTTTTGTGCCCAACATTGAGTGAGAAATTGGCAACTATCCTATGCCTACAGTAAGATGAATTGCGCAGCGGTGCCTACACAAATCCAATTCCATGCATAACGTGCTGCATAACTACATGTCCGGGTGCACGTGGTGTTGAAGCGCACTGGATGTGGTAGACGGATACATCCAATTTAATTAAAGTAACTCTGCCTTTTATCTATTTATCTCTGCAGCTCCTGCTGATAGATGTGAATGAAAATAAAGAACGTCACCTGGGTAAGAATTTTGACCAGGATGTCGTCGTATTTATATTAATTGGCACATGTCTAAGGGCTGCAGCTTGTATTAATAAAATTGCAATAAATATTACAGCATGTATACGTACTAAGTATGACTATACGCCAGCTTGTTTTGTTAGACGGTCGGTTGATTTTACTGCAAGTATAATTAGACTCGGTATTTATAAACGGGTTTTTGGGCTTTCGTAGTCTTCTACAACATAGCCGAGCGAAACAGCTCAATAATGGATGCAGATTTAGCAAAGCCAAGTGGGAAAACTATTTGTAGCGGGATATTTTCGCCGGAAGATAAAAGCACTGAAACTCAGACCAACTGAAGAACTTCCAGATAGTTGTACCACTCCAGCGTGCAACCACACTAACCAATCACTGAAAGTTAAGTTCGTGGTGCAATGTAATCTAATGCTTTCTATTATGTGGCTCGTATCAAAAATCACACGATGACTTGCCTTTTTTCATCATCACGAGCACCTATGTCTTGCACTCTTAAACTTGTCCAAGTGCTGCCATGTACCATAGTCGTGGAGTAAGTCCACAAAATTGGTCGTTGGACGAGGCTTGGGCGACGAGCGGATCGAAGTCAATGAAGGAGGAGGAGTGTTAGTTGCTTAGCGCGAATTGAATGTGACATCAAACGGAGAGCTCCTACGAATTCTTGTCTTGTTACAGCCTATCTGGTGGCTCTCAGTAATCTATTGCTACCATCCTAAATATCATTTTTCTTCTTTACTCCATCTGGCCTTCATCAGATGTTCCGGCAGACTGATCAATGGAGCCTTGCAGCTGCGGCGTGATTATTTCTTCACTATTTTATTGTCACGTTTTGACAGCGATACGTGCACGCACAATGTACGCGATAAATTGGCTGCCCGAAGGATTAGGGCTTTACCAGTATAAAAAGCGGATTTCTATGATTGGGAGCCGGTATCGACACCCTCCCTCCTAGGTATCGCCACACGCCTCCCAGGTATAAGCCACAAATTATCTTGAATAAGCGCCACACCCATCGTAAAACCACACCCGTCGCAAAATTGAATTCACATTCCATGCATCACACCTTAATCCTCTCTACACATACGTCAACATGCCATTGGCCTCACCCCCCGCGCAGACTTACGAAACTCTTGATGAAGCACTAAAATTAACGCAAAAGTTCTCACCAAGGGAAGGTCATTCGACAAAAAAGGAAAGAACTAAGAATGACAATCACGGTAACAATCGTGTGTCGATACCGGCTCCCTATGACTAAAGACAATTTATACAGATTTCTCAGTTCAATTAACCAAATATAATTTGACTAAATAGACAGTAAACGCGAAAGTAAATGTAATAACAAATGGACTAACTAATACCCAATCCTTATTTCCTCTAGTATTATATCAATAACTTTAGACAACGTTTTTTATGTTTAATAATATTTTTTCAACTCTGACTATGCCATCGAATACGCATTACTGCTGCTCAAGGAGCGAACTGATTTTCTTCAGTTCAGCAGCTAAATGTTGTCGAACAAATCATGGCAAAACCTCCTTAAAATAAATTACGAAATGGTAAAGCTCCTTGTGCTTCTAAGCCCGATATAGTATTAAATAGGGTCCTTTCTCTAATAATTACAAGCTATTGGTCACTCTTCGCGGTATACAGTCTTCGGATTAATACTTGCCTAACTCAATGTGATTGTCGACGCGTTTTCGCACACGACAGATTATAAGTTGGTTTATATCAGCATGTATAAACTCTCTTGACGAGCAAAGTCGTCTGGCATACAGAACAGATGCCGATCCAAAGCCCAATTCCTTACCGCGGGCAAAAGAGCTGGTCAATTTCTTTACAGCAATCGCGATTATATCACCATGGACGGGTTGCTCTACCATCCAGTGGATCCAATAAATTCGTCTTTAATTGGTGGTTCGAGCGACAAAAACCTAAAGTAATATATACTGTTATAGGTGTATGATGCTCTAATAAGCGGTATTTCAGGCCAAGAAGAACTTGTTCCTAATTTCCACCTCTCTTCATGCACAAGTGTACGGCCAAGCATGTTTAAAAATGTGATATCTACAATAAGGGCATCGTCTTTTACACTACTCAAAATGTGATATCTACAATAGGGGCGTCGTCTTTTACACAGCCTGTCTTTGCTGTTTCGTTAGTCCATTGATAACACGTTGTTCTGGTATGCCGTCCGAATAAATGGGTGCATATGGCTCCTGTTCTAGCCAGTAGTAATAAAAAACACAGAAAGGTACGTTATGAAACTACCATGTTCTACTGCTGCTCTGAGCAAGTGCATCTCTAGGTAATTAGAAGGATTTCGCTGAGACCGAAAGCGCATTAACCTCAGAAAGATGATTGAAAAAAATTTGTCAGCAGTGTGCTTGCCGTGGTGTGCACTGAGGCGCAAAAAAGTTAAGGGGTTGGATTTGCGCTCAACAATGTGGCTCACGCATATAGAAACTTACGCCGTTTTTTATGTCTGCTTGCTTTTGGGGGTACAGATGCCCTAGATAAAGGAAAGAAAGGATCGGAAACCTTATTTTATTGAGGTCTATGAGTTGTGACCGCTTTATTTCTAAACATGATCATATAAGCCTGCTACACGTAATCACTAGAAAAGAATAGCAGTTGCATCCATTCAAGATAAACCAAAATAACTGCTGATATTTTGTTTAAGTAATTTTGTTAAGGAGTAGAAAGTACTGTTGGATTTTTGAGTCTGCTCCTAAAAATACGAACCCAGTGTATTATTGTCTCATTAAGCTTTTCATCGTCCTGAGAAAGGCATGCTCGGCATTTAATGTTTGCCTTCCCAAGAAAATATGAACAAACCCACCATTAAGGGTCATTTCAACCTGAAGGACAAGTCATGTATGAGTCTTGATATCGCCTAGCACTTCTTCGATGCGCTTTTGCTTTCTTAACAATGCGAGAGCGGGAGTGTGCTAGCTTGCAGTCACGACAATACGTAGAGCGAGCGCGTACTACAAAGTAAATAGTGCTTGTTGCAGATTCGTATCAGGATCGACGTCCGATCAAGAACTCGGTTGCACGATCGAAACACACGTATTCGGCAACAACACCAAGCAAAAGTCCTGATATCGCTGGCTTCGACAAACAGCTTAGCAAACTATCCTAAGCCCGAGGTGTGCAGTAGTTCTACTTCACCTTGCTATTGCCAAAAGTGTTTGCAGTGCCTTCACAAGCGAGGCCATATAATACTTCCTCGTATATAATGCTGAACTTTGAATGATGCACTTGAAGCATTGACGGCAATTTGCTCAAATCTTCACACGAAATTACAACGAGCAGACTGAATGAACGTACATACAGCGCAATAGAATACGAAACTGAACTTAAGGGTCAAATTAGTTGCGGAAGTACTGAGCTTTGTGGCATTCGCGACGAGAAGCGCGATAGCCACGTAATATGCGCTGCACATGGAGATTATAACGAGGGATTCTATTGAGCATTAATTGGCTTTGCTACTTAATCACTGACCGCAAGTACCGTAAAACTTTGGGTTTGTGCGTACATGATATTTTCTTGTACGACGTTGCAATATAAACCACCAAATACAGACTAAATTTATGCCTTTTTCACCAGCGCATTTCAATGGCAGATAATATTGGACAAAACGGTCATGATCAGATCTTATTTTGGTACAATTTGTCTCCTGAATAACAACTTGAAGCCAGCTAATTATGGCATATTGTACACACATTTTGTACCTGAAGTCAGGATTCGAATATGAGTCCCTCGTACGCTGTAATTTTATACAGCGCCCACATGACCCTCTTATCAATTGAGGTACCGTGTAAAAGTACGAAGAACAAAGGTCACAACCTTAATAGTACATCAAATATGTCATATTATTGCAGTGAAGACGTTTGGTCAGCCTCTCACAAATGAAATTATGTCAAGTAGGTGCCGCTTTTCGGCTTTGTTGTATTAGAAATATCTGCGTTCTCATTTCAGTCGAATCTTTTAGTAACAGAGGCGATTGTGCCCTCTTGGGCATACATCACCGATGGAGATTTTGCGTGCATGCGTAACAGTTAGCACTTCTACACTTTGTAGTTGGGACTGATTTTTTGCTATGTAGCCATCGTCTCATAGATGATCTACTGATGAAGGCTTGTTCAGTTTAAAAATATTCTCTTGTGCACCTTGCTGTTGGAGCAAATGTGTAAAAAAGGCAAAGTGGACAAATTCGTCCTGTCTAAATGTGCTCAGACATCTACTTAATGTCCCAATCTTGACCAGATTGGCTCAAAGAGGACGTATGCATAAAATTCCAGCAAACTATGAGCAATCAGTGAAGCAGCAAAAACTTAAGATTATCGCTAAATACCAAGATAAAAAAGATTTGCAACCGTCGAATACCGGACGATATAAACGGAAAATGTCTTACAGATATCAAACCCAAGCTATTCAAGATTATATTATACAGACGCGTTACGTTGCAAATCATTAGCTTTTGAAAAATTATTAATGTCGTACACTTACTGACTTGCATGAACAAAGACAATCAAAAGTCGGCGGAACCAATAAAATCCGATGTAGCGTCAAGACATGTATAACTTATATACAGCACAAAAGGTGAAAGAAGGCTTACGACTTACCATAAGCATATATCAATCGTGATATCTATTGCAAAAGGAATGCACTTTTGCGTGGGATCGTAAAACCAACGTCCAGTACTACCCTTTTCCAGCAAGATCCGCACGCTTCTCGCCGTGTTGGTTAAAAGAAAATGTGCAGATAGGACGAATATTTACGTGCGGTTTTTGTATATTCTTGTTAAATACGCCGTACAACTCTTGCAATCCTATACTTTTGGCAATTTCAATTAAATATTTTCTTCTTTTCATGTCGTATTCGTGAAGCTATCCTAGCCTGGGTAATTCCTATCGCTTTGTGTGCCATTTTTAAACATGAAAAAGGTTCTTGTGTACTTTCGGTCTATCTCGGCTTCCATGTTCGATTCAAGTTTGAGCTCAATTGGATCGTTTGTAAACATAGCAATGGCAATCAAACATTTGTTATGTACTTAATCTTTTGCGCTTACCTCCAGTGTTCACATCAACTTGAGTGTTTAATTAGTCAACCGAAATTTACTAGTTCTCTTTTTGCTGCGTACGACTAGCACAATTTGAAATAAATTCCATTTACCGATTGACAATTGCGAGGTTGATTTGGCGACAAATAAACTTATTAGAAAACACAAGCGAACAGAGTTATGTCGATGAAGGTGACCATCGCTCTTTCATGAATCGACACTGTCGAAACGTAGGACCATAGTGTTGGTATTTTTGCGATAGCTGGACAGCTAAGCAACGAAGGATTTGCACTTCGTTATTGGAACGCGAAATTGAAAGAATAAAGGGAGAATGGAAAAAAATATACCTTTTTTCGAATTAAATGGAGAAAATACCTTTTTTCAAATTAAAAGAAAAAAAATATTAAAAAGGAAAAATCTACCTTGGATCACCAAAATGAAAGAAATCTCCCTACGAAGTAATATAACTATTGAAAAGAAAAAAAACAAAAAAAATATTGCCTAACTCATTATCGAAAATATACTTTTATGCTGCTAAGTATATTTTTCTGTTTGGAGGAGTATTTTTTTCATCTAATTCATATTTTTTCCGCTCTAAAACTTATTACTTTATAGCCAATAAGAAAATCTATAGCAATTGTTTTGTAAGTACGACCGGCTTCACGATGGCGGTGCGCTTCTGCAAAGCAATCAATTTACTGCATACCCATCTTCTCGTCTGCTTGTGTGGCACCCGCGATATACACATGCCATATCTCGTCATGATAACATCATCAGCAGCCACTATTTTAACCAGCAACTCGAGGTCTATCTACCATCCAAGACTGGAAAGATTGTTGCGCAGTCGCTGCAATGGGAGACAGAATTCTATTATGAAATTAAGGCGTCCGTGAACATGTTCTTATCCTCGAGCTTCGTCGGTGAGTATTTGATGAACGGCAGCACCGCATTTATGGTGGCCAAGAACGCGGCAGTAGACGCGTCGCAGTCGGCAATGTTGTTGCCGTCTGGCCAGTTGCTGCTACTGGTCGACGCAGAGATATACCAGCAATTGGGACTGGTAGGAGAAAAATATGGCAAATCACTGCCTGTCATCTGCAAATCATCACAACAAAAGCGAGCTCAGAAGTACGTGATTACACTAGATTTGACATCCACATTTGCGAAGGATACACGACCAAGTCAGGAAGTGTCTGCGCACGAAATTGAAAGACCTTGAGATGCTGCTATGCGCGTACAATTAGCGTGGAAACTTCCGCACAATTTTGTTTGAAGATAATGATCAAATTTACGTTGACGGGTAGAGCTAAATGTCCAACTAACGACGTATTGTGACGTGTTTGTGCCCCACTTTGATATAGATTTTCTTATTGGCTACAACTTAAATAAATTTTGGGGAGAATGGAAAAATATAAATTGAATTGAATAAATACTCTTGGTTTAAAAAAGCTCGGCAACTTCTTACTTTTGCCATGATAAGCCTCCGTCGACAAAGAAAGATGAATCAGCAAAAAAGAATACCTAACAGCACAAAAGTATATTTTCTTTAATGAGCCAGGTATATTTATTTGTTTTTTTATTTTTCAATAGTTGCTCTAATTCGCAGGTAGAATTTTTTCATTTTGGTGGAAAAATTGTGATCCAAGGTTTTTTTCATTTAATTTGAAAAAAGGTATATTTTTTCCATTCTCCCTAGAAGGAATCATAATTTTAATGGGCGATCCTAAGGAAATATATCCTATAAGATCGCCTCCTTCGGACAGCACTCAGTAATTAGTTTCACGACATGGAAGCTACCTTATTCATTATCATCTAAATCCATACCAAACCAAGTCTTATCTTCTAAATCGCCGTCGTAAGCGTTCAAATTGCCATCGTTTTCATGCCGTTTTGCCTCTAAGACCTCACAAAACGTCATTTTCTGCTGAAGGAGTGCCCGTGTTTGATATGTCAAGGCATTTGTAACGCAACGCAGCAGCTCGTTCGAAGAAATCATGCAATTCTGTCGTTTGTAAGCTTTCATTAAAAAGTCAACAGCGGCTTCACGGCCACATAGACTAGCATAGTACAATGGTGAGTTTCCGAAGTCGTCGAGTGCGCGATAGACGTCGCTGTTAGTCGTACATAAACCTTCAATAATTTCCAAATTCCCAATCTTGGCCGCTTGCCAAATCGTCACATTATCATTCGACTCCAAAGTAGAACGACGCCTAATGGGTATGTTTATCTCGCGCGATACTTGGCGAGGAGCAATGAATTCTACCAGCCGATTGATAAAGCACCATTCAATAACGGAGTCTGGGTCGCTAGCTGCTGCCGATAAAGAGTCGACAACCCGACAACCAAAATGCCCAAGCATAATTACAAGCTCTTCGAGCGTCAATTGCACCCCAAATTCGTTTCTTAAGACGCCAAATATCTCGTGTAGCGGTAAGGACTGGGGTGGCTTTCCATTGCATGAAACTTGTTGTACGTGCTTACTCCAATTAGCTAGCCGACGCTGCTTAAAGGCTTGCATCAACGTGTGACTCATAAGGACATTCCGAGGTTGGCGATTGTATTGCCGCACAAGTAAACGCCGTCGTGAACTCTCGGCCACGCTTTGAATTGCTGCGGCGTTACCCATATGCCAAAACCGCAAACCAGTAAGTCTAGCTAATTATAATAACTCTAAGCGCCCCCTACAGGAAGCTATAAGCAAAAATTGCCATTTCCATCTAATTAGGAAGCAGACAAATGTGTTCTGTATCTTGGGGTGTCAGCAGATTGTACCATCACATATCGTTCATTAGTACAACGTGGGCTCCCTTCGACAACGACGGATAGAGTGTTAAAAGAGCTCAGTCTTGCATCTATACTAGTTGAGTATACAATTGTCCGTAAGGTACACTTTTTATTGCGACAGACAAATTTGACCGCAAATCTTTCAATTACCTCAGTAAATTATCATCGCTAAGTACCTCATCTAAATCGTCTTCGCTACTTTTGTCCATTCTCGCAACAGGGACCTCCTTTGTCACACTAAGAATGCGCCGCTTTTTTTGCAACGGATTCGTTAAGACTGGTCTCTTACACCTGTCAAGGTCAGTTTTCTTGCTGCCACGCTTCTTGTCTTTCAACTCAGTTCGTACATCGCGCATAAAACCACAAATAGCAGCTTGACTTTCCTCGCTTTGAGTTTGATCTCGACATATCTGCTTCTCGTACGCGTCGACAATGTCCGGAACATCTACTCGTAGCTTGTAAGCATACTCCCAAGTATCTTCACTCTTGTCGTAATTTTCCCATCGTACCAGGTATTGCCGGCCGTTATTAAACACACGGTGACTAACAATGTGATCGACACTGTAAAATGCTGCTTTTTGATGTTTCGCACTCGCTTCTGAAAGCTCAACTTGGTGGCCGGGGGAACTCCTGAATCCATTTCTTACCACTTTCTTCTTTCCTTTCAGACTTGCTCGTTGAGTCTGAGACTTGTGCAATAAGTTGCGATCTCGTGCCTGAGACTTTACGGCATATAGATCAATAATCTTATTCGCCTGAGGTGAAGCTTTGCGGCGTGTGATCCACAATGGTTTTCTTACCCCTTTCCAGCGAATCAAAAATTCCTTCGCGCTCTTATACGTACGCACACCCACCACTTCCTCGGCGAGCAGACTAGCGGCAGTTCGTTTATCAATACGATCATTTAATTGAACGTCTTCAATTGAGTTTCGTGATTGTGTTGTTGGTGTCGATATATCAACTCCGAATAACGAGCGTGACGAAAAGTCCGTCTCAGTCGATGACAGCCTATTTCCACTTTCATTAGTTGCCTTTATTTTCAATGGTTGAGCTTGATAGCTTTCAGACGCATGATTCCCAGTGAGACCAAGAGCTAGATTGGATTGCTGCTGAGGTAAACACTGGATTGGAAAATCTCGAGCCCTCGTCGCTGTCAACTTCAGCCCATTGGCTACTAGCATATCGTGAAGTTTATCTGCCTGAATGTCGTCATCCGTGTCATTTTCACTCTCAACTGCATCATCGTTCTCCATCTTCTTAGATTTATGGCTCTTGCTGCTCCCCTTCGCTTGAGGAGCAGCTCCCCAGCCGCTCATGTTGTCTACAAAGGCTTGTGGCATCGTACCTTCTTCATCTCCAAGCTCCAAATATTGATCTAAAGAGTCTTGAGCATGTTGAAAAGAAGCTTTGTTCACTTGTCTTGCTCGCTTGAGTGCTGGTACGATGTCCCAGAAGAAATACTCGTTAATTCGTGTCACTAAACCCGTTAAAGTCTTGTCAGTGGCGCTTAAGAGATTGGCCTTATGCTGAGCATCCTGTAGCTTAGTAATTTCATCTCCTGATTGCATCAGCACACTATGCAGGGCCTGCGAGATCTCGGTCACATCCCTTAGGCGCTCCATCAGTCGCAACCAAGTGGTGAAGCTGCAACATTAAGACATTGTGAGGCCAATGCATCGCATACGAAGGCAGTGATAAACCTTTGAGACAAAGAACGCACAATTGTTTCTCTCGAGCTTCTGCATCTTGACTGGTAGTAGCCAAAGCATGTACAGTGGACGTTGCAGTAGACGCCATGGTCTCCACGCTCACGTTTATGGTTTGCGTACGTGTGGTTAGGTTGCACCAAGAGATATTCAAACATTTGCGCAACTCAACTTGGGCTTCCTTCTGTAGCCCTGACAAAACATGAAAGTTGTGGCTTTGGACGCTGGTGGAGCCACGCTGAAAGCGTCTGTGGTTGTTCCTGGCGTACCCTCGACCGTGTCAATCCTTGCAAATCAAGTAGCATCTACTGCTGTCAATCCCTCCACAATTTTTATGGGCCAAAAGCTGCAGGATCTCGAACATTTACGTGCAAAGTTGAGGTATTTGCGGCCAGTGCAGAGGTTAGTATGGGTACACTAGCTATGGAAGCATATATTGATGAATATTCCTATGTGTAAATAGAGGGTACTGCGTAAACTGGAATATTGAGTCGGAGTTATGGGCGCACTTAATGTCAAGCGAGGCAAGCTATATAGCCCTTACTTTGCAACAAGGTTACGCTCGTCTGACACTTGTTGATCTTCATCTAGATGCTCAAAGTGGATCCATCCGAGTACACTCTAGTGGTTACGTCTCCACTTTTATCGCCTGCACTTGTGAATGACAGTATGGACCAGGTCGTGTTTGAAGAGCTGGGCTTTAACTCTTACACTCGGGTCAGTGCAGCTGAGACTTGCGTACTTTCATACTCTGCGCAGTGTGAGCGTGAATATCAAGCAAATCTTGCAGTTTCTCAACAACCAGTATTGCAAGGGCCCAGCTCGAAGCGACAGAAAAAGGTGGATCTGCCAGTTGCTTCACCATTAGTGGACGAAGAGCCGCTGCGATTTTCCACATCGTCGTGTCATCTCGTCGTGGACTCTGGATTCTCGTCCACTCACGTGATTCCAGTGATAGATAAAAAGGTTTATTTACCAGGCTTAAAACGGATTAACGTCGGTGGAAAGTTGCTGACTAATTATCTCAAAGAGATTGTATCGTATCGGCAATGGAATGTTATGGATGATACGTCAGTGATGAACGAGCTTAAAGAAGCGCTGTGCTACTGCTCGTTGAACTTCACGAGGGACCTGCACCGATATCACATGAATCGTCACGAGCGAAAGCATTGGATTTTGCCCGACTTTTTGAGTACTTTCAAAGGCCGCTGTCGAGAAGACGATCTTGAACAGGCTGATGAACATTCTGAGAGCGAACAGACTTTAGTAATGGGCTTGGAAAGGGTGACGGTCCCAGAGGTACTTTTCAATCCATCGGACATTGGTATACATCAAGCTGGAATCGCTGAGACGATCGTGCAAGCTATAAATGCGTGTCCTATTGAGCTCTCAAGTGCTTTGTACGCTAATATTTTACTGGTTGGAGGAAACACAAAGTTTAAAAACTTTCGCCGACGACTTGAACTAGATTTGAGACCGCTAGTACCTGACGAATTCGACATTGAATTGCATGCTCCGTCCGAGTAAGTTTGGTAGCGATGTTGGTAGCATAATGTGCTAACCTGCTGTCTTGCCATTCGCTGTAGCTCAATACTTGCTGCCTGGCAAGGTTGCTGTTCACTAGCCGAGTCGGACGACTTGTTGAAACGTGTCGTTACCAAGCAGGAGTATGACGAACACGGCAGTAATGTCTGTATCAAGCGATTTTAGCGGAATGATGGAGCGAGTTATGTGCAATATGAGGCCAAGATTCTATCAGGTGATAGCACTATTCTTGTGTTAGCCTTAACACAAGATGCACAAGGTGTCATACGCATGGTAGACCATTTCAAGCGAAATTTTAAGCTTGATAATCTCTTGGTGCTCGCAATTTTGCTGGTACAAGGAGCGTAGCGAGAGAATGCGGTCATGCGCCGGGATATTCAGTGGTTTTATTTGTCAACGTTTAAGCTGTCAAAATGTGCATTGTCTTGTGCGAAGCCTTAGCGTGTGTGGCAAATGATTTTTCAACGAGTACTATATCGCCAATTGCACTTGCTATACATACGTCTGACGAGCTGAAAAGGCCGAACGTACAGTGGAAGCACGAATACCAAGAGTGTACTGACGCACCAAAGTGAAGTCGCAATCATCCCGAATAATTTTACTCGTTTGTGCTTCACGATGCAGCTGATCAATCATGTTATGAAAGATGGAAGTGTAGAATTGCTTTACGAAAGCTAGCGAAACGTCGCAACTTCATGGTGTTTATAGTGCAAAACTGACGAAGCAACGCACTGCATGGCAAGTTGAAGCGTGTGGATCAAAGACTATAGATTTGCACCCGTCGTGGTACGGATCAGAATCAAAATGCAGACATGAATGACCCGTCACTAAATCGCACATGGTAATGGATGGCATACTTGGTTCTAATCTCATCTTTGAGTCAGAGTTGATGACGATTTAGCCTTTCAACTGTCACAACGCTCCGCCAACTAAACAATTTGAGTGCAGCTGTCGAGGCTAAATGCGCCGATCGCGAGCAACCCCTGATCAAACTTTTGTGATACTTTTAAAATGTTATCACTCTTCTAATCATTATTGCCGAGGCCTAAGGAACGCTAACGATAAATTTGTGCTCGGTTGATACAACCCTTTTGTATACAGTCCCTGCACTTAGCAATCAATGAAGACTCACATACTTCGTTCATATTCAGCAATAAAGAAAGCCCAAATCCATCCCAAGGCAGGTCTTGAGCGTCTACTCGTGGCAAATTCTCACCTTCTACTGTACTTACCGATCCATCACAGTCCTGTCTGTCACTTCGTGCTAGTGCTAAGCAAAAACTAGCACAAGGCTTCTTCCTTGCTCTCCTAGGACATTCGCAGCTGATAGTCGCCGTTCTGCGTAATGTAACGCACCCACGGAAGTGCCTGGTATCCGCTTTTTTCGATAATTTTCAGGTAGCGTACTTGGATGCCCGAGACGGTAAAATAAGGGATCTCAAACTTGACCTGAATCGGAGCTTTCCAATCATCTGTAGCCTCATGATTGTCAACACTAGGAAGTCCAAAGTGCGCCCGCATAAGGTATTCGCGCGAGCCATTAAATTGTTTGATAGACCAGACGATAGCGTCACGATCCGGCACATATGTCACCGATCCAATGCTGCACTTGAAACTAGGCGAATCGACATCAGGAGGGACTGGAATCACAATTTCCACATTGTTAGCAATACTGCGGCTCTTAAACTGCGTTTTGGCCTTAATCATGTATTCAATTCGCGAGCGTGAATGAGGTTCCACGACCGCTTCCACCCAAATCAGCGGCTTGACGTGTGTAGCTAAGCGGTACGTCATTAAATCAAACTCACCATCAGGTGGAATAAACGAGATCGTCCGGTCCGATTCAAAGCGTGCAAGTCGCACACACTGGTGAAATTTAATGTCCTCCATCTCGATAGCTTTGCCTTTGCTGGAAGATCGACCTGTAGCTTCAAATAGTGCCTTGTCATTCAGACCAAGTTTCAATTCAGGCATACCCGACAAGAAGCTCTTCATTTTCACAGCGCCAATAATCTCAGAGTGCAACACAGTGCCATTACTTGAGACAAGTAGATTGAGCTTCTCCACAACGTCGAGAAAAATTTCATTTTTGCGATGTTTAATACCTTCACTACGCCACGAAACGGCATTTGTGAGAGCAGTTGGAGGACGAGGTGTTGCCTCGAGTCTGTGACCCTCTTGCGTAATATACTCGCGTAATATACGAGCTTCGGTAGTCTGAGGGTACCCGTGGTCCATTGTTTCGTCTAGAAGCTCAAAAATAATGACAAAATTATCGCGAATACTTTCCTCTTCAAGCTCGCCAAAGTATTCACGAAAGACTTGGCAAATGCGCGTGAGGTACATGAGCATTAGCGCCACGTTCGAATTCACCTTGGTTACGGTCATTAAGTACAGATTATTGTGCTATAATGTGTATACGCATGGAACATATTAGTATACGTGGTGCAATTACATCCTTTGAATCAAAATTAAGGACCTTGAGGTAGACAAAAGTATAGCCGTCCTCTGTGAACACGGGGCGCTGCTCCGAGTCGTCCTTTTCCTGCACGTATCGCGTGAATTTGGTCGACGCAGACATGGGGATATCTCCACGGTAATTACGCGAGATAATGACCTTGCCTTTTAGGTCAGTGATGAACACAGCCGACAGCACCATGGAGAGCGAGTTCCTTTTACCGCGGATTTAGGACTGCCGCGTGGTATCTAACTTAATACAATATAATTGGACAAAAAAGTTATATTTGCTTGATTCAGATTATTATATCATCAGTAACATGTACAATACTATATTCAGCGTACTACAACGAATGATACGATTGAGACTTGACGTTCAATTGCAGGAATACTCAGCTTCTGACTAAAAGTAGTATGAAATTTAATCGGTGTTATCTGTCCTTCGTCTTAAATACGTATTCAGTCTTTTTACTGCAAGCAATTCGCGATTTTCTTAAAAAAATGCTCTTATTTCCGTACAATAAAGTTTGTGATTCATATAGTCATTTTGCTATCCTTTACTTCGACTGATCTACTATCGCTGTCTTTTGACGCCGTTTGAAAAGTATAGTAGGCAAAATTCTTTTGCAATTCAACAGCTGTCTCGTTCAGTAAGTAAATAAATTGGACACGCTAACGATTGCCTTATTTTGGATCCATTTATTTGCCCTTTATCACCTTATCTTGACCACCGACACACCTTATTTTGCTTTGCGAATATAAATTAAGCTCAAATTACTACGTTTTACTTGTGACGGAAATTTGTATCATGACGTTTAATCTTCTGTACATATGCTTTAATTATGATAGTTCAAACACTAAAATGCTTTGAGTGTCATGTGTCTGTCGCTCGACTCACTTCAACAAGCTCGTGACGATGAAGCTGTCCTTCCAACTTTGACTTCTTCATCACCTGCTTCTCGAAAAAGCCCTACACACTAAAGCTTCATATTGCGACATCATTATCCACACGTTACTTGCTCATCGTACGAAGTGAAATTCTTAAAAAGTTATTAATGTCTCATTTCGATCGTAATCCTCATCAATTGCGTATGGCACCCATTGCGAGCTCTTTTCCACCTGCTGTAAAATTTCTTTATGGCTTACCCATCATGAATTGAACGACATAGCACATGCTGCGCGCACAAGCACTATCCGAAGCTAATCTATCTGCTATACACTTCTTAAGCATCTACATCACATGCAATCTACTGCATGCCTATTCCAGCAGTACACCAACCTCTTTCTCGCTACTTCATAATAGGAAGACTCAACCATCATCGATTTATGCAAAGTCTATTTGACTTGCTTAAATTTCTTTGGCTTCTCGAGGCAAGTGACTCCTTTACCAATGACGCCCCAAATTACTCGGAACAATAAGCTTGTGGTGTACTCTTTGCTTGATGAGCGACCGCAAACTTAAGCGTTTTTCCGTTGAGTTGACCGTTTTCTTTGAAATGCAAATCGATATATGTCAATTGCCTCCACCGACCGTTGTTTATCACGCTGCTTCTTTCCATCGACGATAAGCACAGCAGGGCATATTAATGCCGTCACTGGCACAACAACGGTTCTTCTACAAAGTTACATTGAACTGTATCCAGCCAGCTTGTCGTGGGCACCGCTATTTAAGAAATATTATATCATCATTGGCTTTGATGACACTTTTGACAACGATACTTCCACGTACTTTGGCCACGTTGTACGTTCGCTAGCTGGATTGAAATAACGTTGATTTGCTCAATGTATTATTACCCAAAAAAGCGACTAGTGTCTACTTTCTTGCTTTCTTGTGCTGCTGGCGATTATCGTTTTTCTGTGCTCGTCGCTTATCTCGTCCCTTACGCAGCAGATCATCTGCAAGTCGATTAATAATTTGATGGAGAGTCAGGTGAGGTCGCGAGCACTCTATTGACTGTTTGTTACAATGGACTGGTGCGTACACGTCAGCAATACTTGAGACAGTAGGTGGCGTCTTATCTTCCCCGCAGAATGCAAAGTTCACTTTTACAGATATTGATCGATCGAGCGCCTTAACATTTGTACAAGTCGTCCCCAAAAGCACTTTTGTATAATTTTCGAATCTCCATCGTTTTGCTCTTGCTGGTCTCCTCATATTAGATTTTTTTTGTTCTGGAAGACGCAGATGAGCAAGATCACAGCTTTTGCCCATTGACAAGGTCGAACATACTCCATCTACAAAATAAGAAAGACAGCACATGCCTGTCTGAAAGGTGTACGGGATTCGATCAGGAAGATTCCACGATGGAAGAGCAGAAGCCGCAACGTCAAATGGTATTGACACAGACGAAGTTTCTGAAGTTGCCAGCTTCGGCATAAAAGTGTACAAATCAACAACTCCTAAATCTGGACCAGGATCTGCACTTGCCATAAGAACTTCGACTCCGCCACGCCTTTTGCCAAAAGTGCTTGGACCGTTGTTATCTAATGATCGCAATAGGTACGTACCTTCAGGGAGATCATTAAGCGTGGTAAATAACGTCGATAACCATTGAAACTTTAAGAACGGGCTATCAATACATGACAAATATTAGCTCGAAAGTAAGTAAGCTATGTCACAATGACAAAATTGCACTAACGTACTCAAAAGCCTCGAGTGGAAGTTGTTGCATGCTGTCGCCATAGATGAGCGACGCCGGGGTATACGTTTTCCAGGACGTGATCGAGTCATTATGAGGGTTTACTCGAGCTACAAGAACGACCGCGCCTCCACGAAGCCACGAATGAAGCCAAAAGCGGCATCGTTCACTCGTCGTGAGCTGCTCTTCAATTCCCAACGATTGATAATCTGGCTTAACAAACACACTTAAAGGGGCAGCTGCCTGCTTCTTACTCGACCTATCAAGCTGTTCCATCTTCGACAATGTTGACTTTATTACACTCGCATGAATTGTGCTTCGCACAAGAATTCGCTTTTCGTTCAGCTGCCAAACATGGTACGACGTTTTTCCACCTGTGGATCCTTCAATCATTGATTCAGCCTAAATAAAGCATAACAAAACTATTTACTCGTCGATAATGCACAACAAAAGACGCACCTCAAAATAAGACAGAAGAGCTGCACGACCAGCTTCTGCTATTTTTTCTCGAGTGCTAATTGCATTTCCTGAAAGTGGCCGATCTACATAAATGCGTGTTTTCGTGGCTTTACTATTTTCGTCAATGCTCGCTTGGCTTTTTAACAAAATTCCCCAATCTGCAGGCTGCAACGAGTTCCATCATCATTCAATCAGCTTGCTATCTGATCACGTTACGTACAACATGGCCAAATTGCGTGGATGTATCGCTGTCAAAAAGTGTGATTAATGTCGACGAGGATATGGCGATGTCGCAATCATATTTTTCCATCAATTCATGCGCCTGAACATCGGCGGAAATGGCCTGACGTGGAGCTACGACATTAATTGTCACCTCTTCACTATCTTCTGCATGAATCCACAAGGGCTGACTTGCAACAAATTTCCTCAGGTCAATTGTGCAACACGTGCCTCGAGCAGCCACCTCTTCAGCGTTCAAAGGGGCAATCCCATTCTTCTCACGATCACCAGTAGCCAACTTGACTGCTACGCACGGCTTAAAGTATCTTGGATACAAACGATAAACGTCGTTCCAGCACTGCGCTAGCATCCCATTATACTGCACATTCGGTGATAAATGAAATGACCAAACGCTGAGTTTACTTCAAGTCGTCATGTCACGTACCCATGACTCTGCCATTGCCGGTACTTGCGTTTCGTTTATAGCCGCTTCTGCCGCCAAGCCCCTTGCCATCATCCTACAGAAACTCACTTGCTCTTTTTCAACTTCCACGTTGGTTTCCTGCCACTGCTTGGCTTCATCTTCAGAGAGTGCAAGTACTTCTGGTAATCCGCGCTACCCACCACAAAAACCTGAAATCAGCATGAAAACACCATCACTCTGCATTTTAAGTTCAAGTGTGTATAGTGTACCTGAAGAGCTTGATACAGCTTATGTTGCAGCGTGAGATACTGTTCATGTTGCGCCACGGAAAATTTCGAGACCCTTCGACGGGCATTGTCAAGCTCTAGCATATTCTCCGGAGGTTGAATCTGATGGCTTTCAATCGCCTCCACGAGCAATTGCACCATATTCTTCGTGTGCAGGTGCTTGTTTTCAATCCTCATTAAGCGTATAGAGGCACATTTCGATGCATTGACTGGCGTTAAAACGGTTTGTCGACGTGACTCCAGCTCTTCATAAAGTCTTGATTTGTGGGCATCCCCACGTAGAGAAAATAAAGCATACTCGTCTGCAGTGAAAAATGCACCACTGTCATGGTTGTCAGAAGCACCGTGGCGTCCACGACAGGCAAAAAGCTGTCGAGGGACAGCAAATGCGTTGGTCGTGTTCATTTACAATTGGTAATAACGAGCTGATAAGCAAATTTTCATTTAATACGAGAAAGCATAAAAAACCGCGATACTTAAGTGTACTCTACAAAACACGTGTGGATATTTGTAAATTATAGAGGGTTCGTACGTCATAGACTTTTAAGGATTGAATCGTGTGCTCACGAACAGTCTGACGTATCATAGGAGAAAGACCTAGACTGACACAATTCACGCAGCGTGCTCACTTACTCTGCCTGGTATGCACACTCCTGCTTTGCTATACAATTTTTGATTACTGAGTATACTGAAAGCATTTGCATTCTCGCGTCGCAGTGAAATTTTCATCATGCGGTTTTGCTACTTACGCGTTGCACTACTAACCAGTGCTTTTGCTGCAAAGGCAGTCACTGACACAGCAGAGACTGCATCACGTACTGCGTCTTCGCCCATTTTTGTCCGTGACGAATTGGCGGCGTCAGCGGTAACAGAGACTCCGAGTGTTGATGGCGAAGACAGGGAACGGATGCCAATACCGGGATTTGCCAAACTATTGGGAAAGGCTCCACGAAGCAAAGACGTAAGAGGTTTGCAAAAACATGTCTTTTACTTTTACATGGATAAAGGAAAAACTCCGAAAGAAATCTATGATGAATTAGGTCTAAGCAAGCTTAAACATAAATTTATGTCCGACGTTCGATGGATTTGCCAACTTAGCCGTCACTTTGAAGAAGATATATACGAGTTTATTTTTGCGGCAATGTCGGTCATGGATAATGCCGAATCATTGCCGAACACTTTACTTTCTGCGGTCAAGAACAACGGAAAAACCAAACCCTTCGCCATTGACCTGATTAAAGTTGCCAACGAGCAAAATAAAAGTCGGATTCTTAAAATTTTACCTAAGCTTGAAAGCGAAATATCTCAACTGGGACAACATTCGGCAGATACATTATACAAGACACCTCGTGATCGTATCGACGCGTACTTAAAGGAGCACGTTACATCCAAAAAGTTAGAAAAACGGGAATTTTCCATTTTGACTAGCTACCTAAGTGTTTTGTTTGGCAAGGATTTCGCTGTCAGCACTGGGCAACATGTCGCTTGCAAATGGTCTGAGGATGCTGCTTTACTTAAACTTATACTTTCGCTGGACAATTTCAACGATCAAGATTATATTGGAAGTTTGGTGGCTATTTATTTGGAAATGAATTTACCCCCGTCCAAAATTGTGTCCATGTTGGTGCAGGATGTATCAAAAGCTGATCAATTCAATTTTCTTATCTCGAAAAATTCGTCAAGGAGGTTCTGGCTACACTACCTTGCAATGTACAATGAACGCAATCCTGATAACGAACTATCGCAAGTTGCGATTTCCGATTTTGAGCAACTATTGCAAACACTAGATGACATTGCAATCAATATGAATGCACCAGAAAGAGGTTTTAGTGACACGGCAATTAGTACTTGGTTGAAGGTGCTGACTTTACCGCACCTTGCCCACCTCCAGAAAAGTCAGCAGTATCGGGAGAGGCTAATGTCGATCTGGTTAGAGAGAGGAAAATTTCCTTTAAGATCGTCTCCGCTCTGAAATTCGACGAGGTGAAAGATAATTGCTTCACAAATTTATTCCTGAACGAGTGGTTAAGAAGCTTTTGGGTGCGCTATTTCGAGCAGTACGTTCAGAAAAATTCTAACAATGTGGAGTCGATGCAATCGGCGAATGCCGATTTTAAGGAGCTAGTGGAAACGCTATTTGGAGTGGCAAAGCAAGAGTCGCATGCAGCTGACAAATACACGGCGTACGGCACTATTGTGAAAATGCTGCTTTCACCATATTTCACCCATCTCAGCTCGGGCCATGAACATGTGGTAGAGCTGATGTCAATCTTGTTGTTGGATAGAACACATTCGTCCAATGTTTTGTCTGTGTTGATGCACGGTGAAGCTAACGCCGACAAGTTCAATATTCTTTTTGTAAATAAGATATCAAAAAGCTTTTGGGTGCGCTACCTAAAAATGTACTTTGAATTTAGTTTTGATGTCGAGGACTTTTCGAGCACCGCAAATTCCGATTTTCGGCGGCTATTGACCAAGCTGCATGCGGTGGGAGTGCAAGAGTTAGCTACACCTGACAAATCCATTGTGAGTAACACTATTCTTGAGATATTGCTCACACCAGAGATTGCCACCATCGTGGACCAAACGTATTCTAAAATGATGGTATCGACCTGGTTGAGGCAGAGGATACGTCCATCCGATATTGTGTTAATGCTGGTGTTCGAAGAAGTGGAAACAGACTACTTTCAGATACTGTTTGCGAATACGCCAAGCGCAAAGCTTTGGGAGGTGTACACGAAGGCGTAACACGCGGACCCTTCATCTCTACAGAATCATATGATGTCGACGCTCATCCGTGCTTGTGGCGACGCAAATTTGGAAAGAATTTTGAAAGCGGCATTAGCACTTGAGGCAACGAGCGAAAAGGCGAAAGCTCTTCTTTCTCAACTTGACCATTTTAAAGTATGAATCGCCTTTTTCGAATGACATTTCGTAAATGCATAGTAGCAAGGAGATTATGAGTCAGGATGGCGTCCAAGTGCTACTATTTTTCCAGACACCGTGGTTTCGAACAGTAAATACAGCATTTGTAATAATAAAAAGCTAAATTTTACAAAGCATTGATAAGGGTGAGTGTTGCGGTGGCTACCTCCCTCGCCTGCCGAATTCAAGCTGGTAAACTGTTTGTTATCGTCTGAAAGTTCTTTACTGTCATGGCCGTCTTTTTTCGCGTCGTTTAGTTTAAAAAAAGTGCAAGTCAAACAAACTTAAGAAATGCTTCGTCACTTGCAAAATTCACATCGTACATCAGCCGAAGTAGTTGCGCTGATAGGATTTAGTCTCAACTTTTGTCCCTTTGAGTTTAATGACGTGCAACATTGCGGCAGTGCCGAATTGCATAGACAAAGTTTCGAGCATCCAGCAAGGAATTCGTCACTGCAAAAATGAAAGGTAAAGAGTGTATCATTGCATTATCTATTAGCGCCAAACTCTCAACTTGTGTATGATATTTTGCATTCTTGTACTACTGCCGGCAATTATTCTTCGAAGCTCGCCGCTTTTCTCAGAATTTTCGCTACAGATCATGGGCAAGTCAATGTATTGGTAGAAAGTCATGGTGTGGTCTCGTGCACTTGTTGCAATGCACCGATTGGTCCATAGTAGCGAAGAGTCGGACTTACTTAGGCACCACTATACCTGCGCCGCCACTAACGTAAAAAAAATTAGAATTTGCCGTCACCAACACAGTTCGACGTCGACGGTTGTACGAGTCGCACTCTTCGGGACTTGGGACTTTCGGGCACTTTTACATTAACATTTCAGTTCAATTCTAGGTTGCAAATGAGCACGATCAAAGCTTGCCGTGTCCATCCAGAGGTCATGGGATGTAAACGTCTATTAGCTCGGTAAGCCACAATAGTTGCTGAACCCAGAATTTCGAGTGGAATTGCTGTGATTCTGCCTTAAGTAACATTAATCGAATATTCTATTTCCACGAGAGATCGAGTGGTTCGAAGAAATTTACTCGAGCCACAAAATCGACATAGCCACGGAGACAAAAGCGGCATCGCTTACTTTTGCTGTAAGCTGATTCTTGACTCCCGACCACCTTGGCAAATAACTACGCTTTTAGGCGCAGTTGTCTGCTTTTTGCTGGGTCCATCAAGCGCCTTTTTCTCCGACATCGCTGACTACATCACTATTTTGTATGTAGTGTTGCTTGCAAGAATTCATTCCCCATTGCTTTCGAACATGATACGACATTCGTCCTCCTCAATAATCGAATTCATCTTGGCTAACAACCTTTTCGTGCTACTTTTAACTGCAACACACATATACTTAACCCAATAAATGCTACCTCCACGATGCAACTGAACAGTTACAAGTTGTGTTTGTAGTGTTGCAAAGACAAATATCTTGCTTGATGCTCTAGGCGATTTGTCACTGCCGCAAATTTGCGAATTATCAAAGTTGTAGTGACAACAGCAGAGGCTAAATCCTATCGATGCATTTTTTTCTGCCTAGGTATAAAGCGCGTTGTGCTCATTTTGTTCGAGTGACGAAACTTATTATTTCATTAATTACAACTGTTTGACTTGGGATTTCTGGCAGTCAATTAAAAAAGGCTGCGACGTCAAAAGGCTATGACAGTGAGAAACTTTTGTACGATTATAAACATTACTTCACGCTATTTATCCAGACAGGCGAGAGAGGTAGCCACCGTATCAACAAAAGCATTTTTATCATATCGTTAAAAATATATATATTTTTTAATCCAAATGATATGTATGCCCCTCGATACGACTTATGCCATTCGAAACAACAATACATAGTGCACCCAAAAGCTTTTCGATAGCTTGTAGCAGCCTCACCGTGCATCAGCATGAACAAAACATTGAACGGTAGTGTTCTATCCAACAACAAGGTCGACATCAGCTCCATCACATGTTCATGGCTCGAGCTGAGATAGTTAGAGTACGGTGAAAGCAGCAATTTCAGAATAGTGCTGTACGCTACGTATTTTTCAGGTGCATGCGACTCTTGCTTGCCACCTCAAACAGCGTTTTCACTAGCTCCTTAAATCAACGTCTGCAGATTGCATCCACTCCACATTGTTATAACTTATCTGACTGTATTGCTCGAAATAGCGCACCCAAAAGCTTTTTGACCACTCATTCAGAAATAGAAATGTAAAGTGCTTATTTTCCACCTCATCGAACATCAGAGCGGACACGATGCTAGAAGGGAGTATTCCTCTGTCTCCCCATACCAACATCAAATTATGTCGATAATCCTGACTTTTCTGGAGGTGAGCATGTTGCGGTAAGGTCAGCACCTTTAACCAGGTGCTAATCGCCGTGTAAAGATAAGCACTTGCTGGCACATTCGAATTCGTCACTACGTCATCTAGCGTATCCAAAAGCTGCTCGAAATTAAAATTCGCAGTACGCATTGGATTGCTACCTTGGTTGGGTTCGTTGTACATTTCTAGATAGTGCAGCCAAAAGCGCCTTAATGACTTGTTCGAAAAAGGATGGTAAACCGATCAGCTTTCAATACATCCTGCACCAGCATCGACACAATTTTGGACGGGGGTAAATTCACATCCAAATAAATTGAAACCAAACTTCATATATAGTCCTGGTCGTCGAAATTGTCTAGCGAGAGTAAAAATTTGAGTAAAGCAGTATCCTCGGAATGTTTGTGAGCGCCAATTTGCCCAGTGCTGATAGCTTCGTCCTTGCTAAACAAAACACTCAGGTAGCTAGTCAATACGGAAAACTTCATTTCATCTGAATTGTCGAGGTTACTAGTAGAGCGCCCACCTTTAGTGATGACAAAGGACTTCTTCAAGTACGCGTCAATACGATTACGAAGAGTACCGTAAATTATCCATGCCGGATGTTTTTCCTGAACAGTTACTTCGCTCTCAAGCCAAGGCATATGTTTGAGAACCCGACCTTTAATTTCATCACTGGCGACTTGAATCAAATTAATAGCAAAAGGTCTTGTATCCTCATTTTTCACCGCAGACAGTTATTTTTTGGACCAGGCTTCGGGATTATGCGTGACCGACATTGCCGCAATTATAAACTTGTATTTATCCTCTTCGAAGAAACGGCTGAGTTGGCAGAGAAAGTACATCCAGTAAATTCATCGGTCATGGGATAAAAATTCATAGTGTGGGTTACTTAGATCCAATAGATCGTAGATGTGTTTCGGAGTCATTCTTTTCGCAATGTTCTTCACAAAGAAATGACTCTTTATACCATTAAAGATTTGACTTTGCGGATTTTTTTTAAACAGTCGGGCAAATTCCAAAATGTTCATCCCTCCCCTGTCTTCACTATCGCCACTTTGAGTCTCTGTGACCGCTGACGCAGCCAAATCGTCACGGACAAATGTAGGCGAAGACGCCGTACGTGATGCGGTCAATTCAACATTCGTCTCTGCTGTGTCGGTGACTGCATTCGCAGCAATGGCACTGATCAGTAGTGCAATGCGCAAGTAGCATAACCGCATGATGAAAATTTTCACTGCGGCAAATGTATTCAGTACGCTCAATTAGCAAAAAGTTGCAAAGAAAAGCGAAATTTGCTAGGCAGAGTAAATGAGCACGCTTCGTGTGTCGCGTCGGTCTTGCTCTTCCTCTTACAATATGTCAGAGTCTTGGATAGCACACGTTTCAATTTTTGGCGATGCAGGGGCAACTGCAAAGATACTGGATCGAACGACGTGTGGCAGCGGCAGCGCGATTAAATAAAACCGAATATATATTTACTGAATACATGCCACTATAAGTATTAGTTAGTTATGCTAACTTTTCTTTTTCATAGGGAGCCGACAACCCATACCCCTCAATTAACAAATACAGGACTAAAACCCTCTTTAACTTAAATTTTGAAAGTTGATTGGCTGCAACAATCAAGGATCTTTCTAAGATTATAACATTAAAGCTTTAGATTTTCAGCGTTGCGTGAATTTCGCTGATATCGCGAAGAGCACATGCGTTTCGGGAATCGAAAGAGCTAGTTAAGCTTTTAAATTCCATCGCCTCCCGTGACTTGCTTGCGTCCAGCCCTTGACGCAGCTCTACGACAATGCGAATGAATCCGTGCATCAATCGTGCTGGTGCGAATATGAGCACCGTTTGACCCATCTACCGATTAAAATTGCTTGGTACTGGATAGCGAGCTGTGTAGGGTGGCAGAAAGCGAGATATTCCTGCTCCCACCGCCTGACAAACCCCGCAGTAGACGCACCCAGGCGCTCGCATCTTCGTCGTTCGATCCAGAGCAGACAAAAGAGAAATCTTTACCAGCTGCCTCAAAACGCCCACTACTCTCGTGTTGCTACGTTCGTTCTCTTAATCAGTACACAATACCGTCGTTTCCACCTTTCTTTAAAAACTCTCAAGTCAATTCATATTCGCGCAAACTAGACCCATATACGTGACAATCGCCTGCTTGTAAAGCCATCCACTGCGTACCGACTCGGTCAATACGTATCGTCGACAAATTTCCCGCTGATCTTCTAAAGTTCTTGTTCGGATGCCTCGACATTTATTCTGTATCTTTTGTAATCATACTTTGAAGTCTCTTGATCCATGACTTGTTATAAGGAACTCCTCACCTAGCCAAAGCTTTCCACGAAAACTTCTTGCTGCTTGATTGTCGGTGGGTTCGTTGTGCGTCCTCTGCAGTCTGCAGCTCCAGCACACTTTCGTCCTCCTCTGCGTCATACTCGCCAACCACAAACTTGGCTTCAGCTCCTCCATCGTCTCCACTTTTCGCTTCGACTTCCGCCCGATCCGCACGACTTTTCTGCTTTTGCGACTTTTTGTGCATTCAACACGCAATCAAATACCGAGAAGTTGGTGTAGTGGTGTAGCTTTCGTCACTTCACAGGTTCTACTAACCACAGAAGCAATATATTGGTAGGATTAGCCTTGCAAATAGCGTCCTAATCACCTCAAATAGTTTACCTGGCGCGGTGAAGGACGTAGTCGCCTTAATTACTCAGTTGTCACTCTTGTAAAAGACTCAAAAAAAAATCAATGTTTGGTCACGTTCTTCAACAATGCCATTGCTATTCAATTGACGGTGAAGTCAATTCTGACAACGCTTAATACTCGGATGTTGACGTCATTACCCTTTTCTTTTCGATCAATTTTCTTGCTAGCACTCACCACGATCATTTGTGCGATTAGATAAAGCGCGACCGGGGGTTCATCGAGAAGAACTCCTGCATTTTGTCTCGCTCGACTTTCTTGTCTATAAAATCGGCATTTACCGATAGTTGACAGTGTAGACATGGCTCTCACCTTGCCATCAGGTACCATGAACATGGCGATGGCCTTGTCACACGTATGGTACATCCACACAAAAAAAGCCGCGACGTTCGAGTTGTACAACCTGACCTTCCTTCACGTTACAAAGCCCATGGTCGCCCCCAGCGTGCAATTCGACACGTGTCGTCTTTGTTAAAAAAACCTTGGAAAGTGTCGTCTTCCTCAAGCTTTCGTGTGTTTAGCAAGTGATCGAACTCGACCAATGCAAGCGCGGTACATCAGCCAGCCACGTTTGTCTCTTAAAGTCCCTATCTGGGTAATTTTCAGCCTCCACACTCGTGATCGTGCCATCTGCACCTTTGTGCACCTTCTCGACAATAGTATTGCCATTGGGTCTCGTTCTTGGCTTGCAAATCAATTTTACCACGCAGGCAATAGTCTTGAGGCCCTGGCACATTTTTCAGCATCTTTTCAAAGACTGCAACAATTCTTCCACCGTTTGGTCGCGACGCTTGACATGATTCATCTCCTTACGCTCTTCACGCATTACTTTTTGCAAAGCATTGTCGAATCCTTCTCAAATCATCGTAGGAGCAAAGTCTGCAATCTACTTAAACTGATCATATGTTTACGTTACGACAAGTACAATGTCTTCCCACCAGTATTTGTTCAGCAACCATGCCTTGATGTGTCCAATGTGCAAGTATATTGACGGCTCATTAGGGAATCGCGTGACAACGTGACCATCAACAACATCGTCTAGAGGTGGACAGCTGCTTAAGCTGTTCCTTCACTCAACGTTGAAGAAGAAATGTATCTGATCGCACAAATTGAGTTGTCTACATTCTAGATGAAGTCTGCTGTGCTTCTAAGTGTGTCCACTAGCGTGTTACGTGAGAAAATGAAGACAACAATGTCTGCAAGAGACAGCGCATGATTCACAATAAACGTTTGCGTCTTCAGCACTTGGTCCAAGATCTAAAGCCCGCTGTAGTCCTCTACGTTCATATAAAGACGAGTGAGAGCAAAGTCTAGCCACACGTCAATCTGTGAAGGCAGCAAGGCCGTCTCACTTGGAGTAGCATCTTTCATAGCTACACCGTAGAGACCCAACTCGGGCTTAAGACGAGCCAAGTAACGAGCAATGGCAAAGTCACCCGACACGATACGACCATCTGCTAGCGTCAGTGTCGGTACCACAGAAGACACAGCAGCGTCATGTCCATGGTTGCAGAAGCCGGGCGCATACTGGACAAGTTGTGCGACGATATACTAGAAAAAACAATGACGCCGTCGTCTTTGGCAGATGGAATAGGCAGCTCGACTTCGGCGTGTAAAGCCTTTTTTAGAGTCTCCTTTTGGTTATTAGAGACTGTCGAAGCCGTCCGAGAGACTGGAGAACATTTGTCCGATACGCCGGTCTCATGTGCTTTCTTCTGCACTTTTTTACGCTCCTTGTCTTGGACTTTTTTACTTTTCCGGCTCTACCTTCTCTTCCTTCTTGGAATTGGCCGGCGGGCCAAAATTTTTACCCGTAACTTATTTAAATTGCTCCTTAAGCGCCAATAACAGCTTTCTTGATCTCGTTAACCTTGCTAATATTGTTTGCTGTTTACGCGCCACGTACTTTGTCACCAGTGGCGGCGATGTGCGCCATCAGCACGGCATTATAATGATGGCTAAATCTTCATTTTTAGACAACACGAATTATCTACCTTGAAAAATAAATTCATTGATTTGATAGTTAATTTGATATATAAATCGCAAATATGGCGGTCTTTTTTTTCCTTGCGAGTTTGATGCATTCCGTGGGGACGTCGGTACTATTGAAATCGTCGCTGCTTTCGTCAATAGGTCTAGCGTCGATTTGGTCAAGTGCGGCAAGGCAAAGGCATTTACGGCTTTACATAGTCGTTCAACGGTAGCAGCATTTGATGACGTACTTCTTCTAATTCTTTCTTCCACAATCGTCGGCGTGGACTGTAAGCTTGCAATGTCAATTGACAAGCAAAATGCAGTGCATGGAGAAACGCAGCATGCTCTTCACCTCGCCGCTCTTCGTTCGTACTTGTTGGCTACGTTGATCAAAGAGAAAAAAATACCAATAAAGTCATGTTGCACAGCATCATGCATGACTAAGTCACAATTGAACCGCAACCGATTGCAAGTCTTTCCAGCATGATGACGCCGTGCTACAGTGTTGATCTTATAAGCATAGCAAGATACTGAGTCAAGAGGCACAGGAGGTTTTAAGCTAGATGACGACCATTCTTCGAAAGAACTCCACAAAATCGATCTAGTATTCACTATCAATTTCAATTTCTATTGTATACTTCTTTTCAAAGATTCAGATTGTTTTTTTTTATTTAGATTATGCATTGTTGCCTTACATACAGGGACTACGACAACTCGGGCAATTATACAGTCTTTTTCATCATGAAGAAGAGACCCCTAACAACCTTTGAAGTACTTACTTTCACAACATTCTCCTCCTCATCATCATCCAGTCTTGATCTACATTTCAAATGTAAACTCGCTGACAACTGGAAAGTGGTCGGACAAATTGTACTGAGGTTGTTTCCGCCATATCCACGGTTGCGACGTTGTCAGTGGCTGGACCCAACTGGACGCTGTCTTAGGCTGACGATGATTGCGCGAGTAGAGAACATAATCCAACAATTCAAGACTTCCATCGGTACTCAATCCATCAGCAGCCAACGCGTTTAGACGTGGGTCAAAGCTATATTTACGAGTGTGCTTATACTCAGCCGCTGACGCTTTCTTTTTTGAATCGGATTTTTGATTTAGTTGGTGTGCACGTAAGACCGATGGGTCTTTGGCACCAAAAATATCAAGCATCTCGTCATACTCGTGATTTGTCTTGTTCAGCCAATAGTCGATATTTAAATCACCGACGAACAGCACCACGTCGTTCACCTCGTCAATATTCGCGGCAAATTTTAAATTCGCTATCATTTCCATCTGTAATTTACGCATACTCCGCGAAAGAGGGTCATTCCACGCTTGCAAATGGGTTGAAAATACGTGCACCAAAAGACCGTCTTTTAATATTTTACAATACAACACACCTTTGTCCGCCAACTTATCGGCTCCTGTACACGCGTCTTCAAACAATTTGACACGGACGCTGAGAATAGGATATTTACTCGCAAGCACGACCCCTCCGTTGAGCAATTTTGGCATACTTTTTTTCGATTTATTGGCGCGCTTGTGTCCCACTGTAGGCGAAAAGAAGAAATAGCCAGCAGCCGACATTTTGTTTAGTAGAATATCCCGTGCTCGATAGTCGAAACACTCGGTCAGAACCCAAACATCACATGGAGGTAAAACATCTCCAATTAAACGTGCCCGCGTATTTTTCTTCGGCGAACAACCAGTGAAGGCACTCACTTTACGTGGCATCATCCAAACATTGTACGTCCCAACACTTAGAGTCACGTGTCGTCGCTCCAAATGTGCAAGCAATCGTGTAGATTCCTTGGCCAGGCACTTGAGGTCTCCATCTTCACGTAGTGGTACCATAGTCGTAGGTTTCGCGTCAGTTGTCAAGTACAAATTACTGTCTTTATGGTACTCTCGTGGTCGAATGCCACATGGTCGATTGTTGAATTTTGCAACTACCGACATGGGCTGGCCCCACCGCAAAAACTCGTCACTTGGGTCAACTGGAAGACGGTAATTGCTTCCAGTTATCTGATGACGTATTGGCTTGATAGTTGCCACATAGTACTTGCCCATTGGATTGTTGAATGACATGTTTGGTAAATCTTTCATGAGTGCTTTCTGACGACGTCGTACTTGCTGACGATCACGTTGACGTCCACGTTGCTGGTGTAGTGAATCCGTGAGATCTGAGACCATGTTCATATACGATTCCGAAATGGATCGGTAAATTGCATTGGATCCACCAATTGCCGACATTGAAGAACTCAAAGCTCGACGTCGAGAACGTGAAGAGGAGACGGTGGTGTCTGAACAGTTCACAAATGTTGTATAATCTTCATGCGTAGGTAGAGTTGGTAGCGATCGAGGGTCACTAATTGCACTTTGAAAAGCAGCAGTAGGAAAGCACGACAGGTCGAGATCATGACCTTGATAACAATGGTGTGCCGATTGACTCAATTGCTCGTTCTTGCGGCTCCGTAGCCGGCGCTTGGAATGTAGCGGATTTTTCAAAGTCTGCAATTTCTTGCCACGCGGAAACGTGCTCAAGTCTTTGTTTCCTCGATGCGAACCAAGATCAACTGCATTCACTACAACGTCTTCTTGTTCGGTAAAAAGTTCAAAGCCTTGAGCTGCATTCCCTCCCGTTGCTTCGCCCCGAAACATAGGATCTGCCACTGTTGCACGTAGAGCTGCCATGGTGCCAATGGCATTGTTATTGTGTCCAATCCTTGACGGGACAATAGCTGATTGTGGTCTCGATCGTTTAATGGTATTTAACTGTGAAACCGATTCTTCCATGGCGAAAACACTCGTACGCACTTGGCGATGAAACGCCAAGTTGACAGGTGGTTTGCTAATTGTGACCGCTCCTCGATGGGTTAAATACCGTATTGCACGTCCAGTTTCGGCATGGACAACGACGAGTGGTGTGTTAAACTTGACAGGCAAGCCGATACTGGAAAAAATCAATTGTTGTTTTTCTGGGTCAAATTCAAAGAGTTTGAATGCCACCGAGCCGTGAGCGGCTTTTGATCCACAATCTGACTGGCGCGTCATGCCACTTGTCGCATTATTTGTACCATTTGATTGATTTTTCAGACGCTCGCCACCTAAAAGTGGCACTTGGTCCAGCATCGTCGCAAGTGGATCTTCTGGAGGATCGTAGAGGTCGCAACCTTCATTGTAGATTTCGTCCCCAAACAATGCCGCATAGCGCTTTCGAAAAAGTCCCTTTCGCCAGACAAAAAAGCCAGCAATGCCCATGAGTCCACCGGTTGCGAGCGTCAAAGTGGCAAGAAGCGCCATTTGCTTGTATGTGAGATTTAATTTGCGGGTGAGAGCGAGGAGTTGCCCCTCACATAAGAACGCAATACGGTCGCCGTAGCAAATGTACTCGTCCAAGTCTGTCATATTGGGCACTACGAGGACACAAGGGTTAGCTATGTCGTCGAGAGAAAGACGACAGGTGCCACGTACAGTCACTCTTGGCGAGTGGCACACCTTGGCATCGTGAATCACTCTGAAGAAGTGGCACGTCTGGGTCTTCGATAGACGGCATGTCGTCGATAGGACGGACTACGTCGCCACAACGTTGGCGTAATCCTCTCAGACACTCAGTGGCGCGTGATAGTAGTGTATCTCGAAGCGCAAATTGTGAACTGAATCCTCGCTTCATTCACACGCCCTATACTACGTACACACATAAGTTTGGGGTTTGTACCGGTTTCTGCAGTAATGTTCCGATGGGAAAAGATACGCTTTTGTTTTGGCAGTTTCACATGTGACAATAAAAGCACGGGGTCCTTGTCATGCAAGCTCATTTACTGCATGCAGCGGTCATGCGGAGTTTGTTTTTGTGACGAAATACGGCTTAGAAGGCATTTGTAGCGATGGTGGGCCACTGGATCTTCGAGCGAATGTTATGGCGTATGCATTACAGATCTCCTACAAGTATTGGCTGCAAGGGATCGGACAAAAAATCCTGTATTGGTGTGCGAATGGAACATTACTGGAAAGGATCTGATAGATGGTACCGCTTTATGGGTCTAATGCCTGGCCGTAGTAGTGGGTCACAAATTACTATTATTGACTATAGATACATACAATAATCGCATTGTAATCGCTTTGACCATTTATAGATAGGCCTTTTCCATCTATAGGCTGAATGTCTAGCTTGTCATTGGCGATCTTTGGTGGTTGAGGCAAAGAAGGTCCACCGAAAGACTGCTCGTAAGAAATTGGCGCTAAATTTACAGCTGAGGCTGTACACGTTGTGTATCTCGCGGAAGCCGACCATTCATCTTTCAGCAAAGTGGCTAGTACAAATAGAGTAAAAGATATTGCCGAAAAAACACACACATACTGTACCTCCCTTGAAGCAGCCAATTTACCAGTTTTTGCTACCGCCTGTTCCATTTAAAAACCAGACCACGAAAAGCTTTTTATTCAGCTTTTACCATTTTGAGTAGTAATGCGTCAGGGTTCGATCCGACTCTCTTCTATCGCCTAAACCTTTGACCTACACTCTGCATGTATAATGTGCATGTCTTCCATACGCTCGGCTGCAACAAGCACTACAGCGCCATCAAATTATCAAGAAACACGTTTATGTAAGCAATACGGCGCTTTTTTTTTAATTTACGCCGAGTTGCCATCACATCTCCAAGGTAGGGGCCAGTCCAGGCCTCTACTTAGGCTCTGCAGTCACTGGACGCACTGGGCACGCCACTCACAAGAGTAACATGGTTGTGAAAACAAATTTGCAAATATGTTTATGCCTTTAATCACGTTACACATGCTGCAAGTCGTAGTGTCACAAAGTCGTATGCATTGTTGTGAACGCCGTTTTTTTTACATTTCGAAAATTTTGTATACAAAAACATGCATAAGACCTTAATCGCGCATTGTTTCTGTAGGTAAATATTCTGTTGTTTATAACAAAATCAGATCGAGAATCCCCAATACAATAGTGATACTATTAACACCATGGTAAACAAAGGCAAATCTTGTCGGGAAAGAGAAGAGACGAAGAAAGGGATTGTAAATTTCACTAAACAGAAAGACGTTGTGGCGAATTAAAATAATCACAATCAGCATCGATGCAAATAACGACCTAAGCACGAACTAACGTGGCAAATTTGCAATTTCTGAAAAATCTGCTCCTTTCCAAGTTCCAGCTTTGAAGTCGCAAGATCGAGCAATAAAGTCAATCTACGCACCATCGTTTCCAATCTTAGCGTCCGTGTCAAATGGTGTTGTATCTTAAAATTATAAAAGACGGTACATTGAATTGCCGAGTTGTCGTAGCAGCAATTATTACATAATTAACCATGAATCGCTGGGAAGAATCATGGCAATGAAAATTAACAGTGGGAGTGAGTATTAAACCTTAATGGTGAAGATTCGTATAGAGTCGACCCAGATTCTACTTCTTTCACATAAAGACAAGTTTTAGAGTTGAAAGCTGCCTTATCGTTGAAAAACGCCTTAATAGATTCGTGGCTCCTGATAATTTTTATTGTTTGAAAAAACAAAAGCATGGACTAATGTCTCGAAGGCAAGGCGGCTAATCTCGTAGAAAAATTGCTCCTTGGCTTACAATATGAACAAGAGTATTGTGACTTAGTTGGGAACGCTTTAAAAGATCAAAACTGTAACATATGTTTATCGTTAAAAAGGACTTGCAGTCATTATGCTGCGAATGTGGTACACTTCAGTCAGAATTTGGTGCTGCCTAGCGTGTCTTAAATGGTATTTCTCTTTTCGATTCACATGAAGGTGATCAGCATATGATTTAAGAGCGAAATATCCAGTGCTCATGATGACTTGGTGGATGACCAAAGCAAAGCCAAGGTGGGAGAACATACTCTTTTGGTCTACACACAGGTGTGTGTTCCAATTGACATCGTAACTTACAGTCGCCTCCTTGTGACGACGTTTACGTCACATTATCTCCTATCGATAAGATTTCTATGTGAAAGATGAAGCCCATCATTTTTAATTTCCGATACGGGTCGAATAATTTGGGTTACCGTTTTAGATTCTCATTGGATCCCAAGAAGCTTACTTCTTGGTTCAACAAGCAACCAAACTGTGTACCACAGATATTCTTCTGCTTCTACAGTATCCAAACACGGTTCAACGAGCTGTCTCTCAATGTCATCGGCGTATTCGTCGTTTACCGACGCTTGGGATCCTTTCGATACGGCTTCTTCAATCAAGTGCACAACAGTGGATGCAACCTCAATCCCTTCAGTATTCCCATCCTAAAAAATCTCGCATAAAAGTTCAAGATAGGAAATGGGCTAATAATTCGGGGCGAGTTTAGTCGAGTGAGCGAATTCTTTGTGACGGACATCCAAATTCTTGTCGTTCGAAGCACCATGTCGCCAACTTTGAAGTCTTGGACAAGTCTGCCCTTCTCGTAGTAGTACTCTATGCGTTCTTGTCTCTCGCTCATCTGACCTAAGCAATGTATCTTGACAAAGCGGATGTTCTTGTATTTAGTTTTTAGCCTGGTAAATTCTGCACATCATTCGGCATGTACGGAACATAACCTGGATCCCTTTTGAACAGTGACATTATAATTGTATTGTGTACGCGTTGCTTACAGGCAACTTCAGCCAGATGCAAGAAATCATCCCGATTGTATTGTGCTGGATTGAAAGCGCCTCGAAAAAATAGTTTATTCGTTCCGTTTGACCATCCGTTTGCGGTCAAACAATGAAGACAGATTGTGCAACATGCTAATGACAGACATGATTACTTGCCATAGCTTGGATGTATACTTGGTATTTCAATCAATATCGAAGGTCTTCGGCATAGCATAGTCCTTCATATAGCTCTTCAAAAACACCTTTGCAAATTACGCACATTGTCCGTTGTCGTCATAGCGATAAACTTTGTCATTTTTGTAAAGCGATCAACAATCACCACGACGGCATTGAAGCACTTTTGGTCTCCGAGAAAGACTCAATGAAGTCCATTTCGACCATCTGCCTCTTAAATCATCTGGGAACTGCAGTAAGCTTGGTCAATGATCCTACTCAGCCTTATTGCATTGACGCGTTTAGCAAGTATTGGCATAGCGCTAATAACTATTTGCCATTTTTGGCCAGCAGTTCTTTTGACGCACTGCCAAATTGGCTTTGAAAATTCCGGATAGCCTGCCGATACAAAATCGTCGTTAACACAAATGACGCGCTTTTTGATCCTTCGTTGTCGGGAATACATATAGTCGAGAAGTCTTATCTTTACCTGTTTAGTAACACAAAAATATCATCCTGTTGAAGCGCTGAGATGCTGTATGACCACAGATACGTCCTGGCTATCTTTCCAGCAAACCTTTCTTCCACGAATTCTTAGTCTTTGCGGATCAAGCTCCCGCCACCTTTATCGTCCCGATTTTTGTAACGATCTTGCGAGTCTTAGCCGCTCCCACTAGCTTTTGCGAGCTAACTTGAGCAGCTTCAATCTCGAGTTTTGGATTGCGTGACAATGCATAAGCCCCGGTGTTAGCTTCATCGGGAGTCCACTCGAACAAAAGCAAGCTCATTAAAGCATAAAGCTACACTGCAATTTGTTCGCTTCTTTGTCAGGATCATCTCCTTACTTTTTTGATCCATTTCAACAACAAATTATCGATCGAAAAGATAGTTGCTCAATGTTTTTAGCGCGCATGATTGCAAATAGCTTTTGCTCATGCACAGAGTGAACTAGCTCGGCTGAAGTTAATTAAAATTAATAGGACGCTAAAGCTCTCCCTTCTTTTATATTAATACCTTCAATCGCAAAAGTTTAGGCATCCATATATCCAGATAGAAGTCTAGACGGCTGAGAATAGGTGAAGACGTCATGCGACGCTTAAGGTTAGTAAAGCAGCGCAATAGATCGTTTAAGAGTTTGTTTGCCTATCGAGAAATGGTGGGAGACAAAGAAAGTCCATAAACGGAAACCAATGACTTTTAAATATGGCGTCAAAGATGTCGTATTTACTTGGAGCCGGTATCGCCGGCAAGGGATTCCAATAAAATGGATGATGTTCGTATACTGTGCGCCAACCTGCAGGCTTCTTGACACAGAGCTTTAGTGCCAAAAACGCAATGTTACTTCATTGAAGTATGCATGCTTAAACCGTTTCTTTGGTCCTTTCGAGGGTTGTCCTGGCTGTTCAGGATTGTAGTGCCATTGATTGACGGATATTGGTTTGGTACCAGGCTTGGGCAAAAAAGAGGTACCAGGCTTGAGCAAAACTTCGTGCTCAATTTCTTCAAGTAGTGAAGCTGTCTCTTTAGGAAGCTGTGTGCGAAGAACTGCGTTCGCAAACTTGCATAACGATTCATTAGCCGGAATAACTTCGAGATCTTCACTTCCTCAATAACTGAAGCGCCCCGACGTTTGAGGTGGATGACGAAGCCAGCTTCAATGTCTTTTCCGCAACATTCTTAGCAACTGATGAGAAGAAATCAGCTGCGTCATTTATTAAGAGCATTTGTGGCCTTGTCATAAATATTTTGCGATGCTGAATAATGCGAAACTTGGCTAGTTCAGCACTTCGTTTGGCCAAACGTTGATCTGGCATAAGAATAAAGCTGCCTCGTGATGCCCCATGTTGATGTGAGGTGTCAGGCGTTCTGCATTTCAGTTAACATCTAAATTGTGCACACGAAGCCACATTATGCCGATAATAACATTCTTGTTCTTAGGAATGGGCACGAATTGAGACGCTCCCAATCTTTAAGAGAAGTATCTGCAGATTCCTGTGCATCATTTAACAGAGACGACCAACAAGCTGGTCACAACGAAGGTTGACTTGCATTATCTCACCATTGGTTACGTCGAGCTCAAGTCGTTTCACCAAATCTTAAGATACGCCACTAAGAGCCCACTTATTGTCGATAAAGATGGTGACGCAGACTTTCTTGACCAAAGCTCTTAAAAGCTATATAGAACAGCACTTAGCGCACTTCTAATGTACCAATTCGCTATCTTACGTTCAAAGGCAGTATATTGCGCAGATATGTGGCCATTCAGTCTAGTCGTCTATGCCGTCATTTTCCATTTGAAGCGCTTTGGTTTTATTCAGATAGTGACTTATTTGCAGGTTGTCCGCCTGAGTAATGGGCAAATTTGGAATTTGGAGCAACTTCACTAGCCATTTGGAGAGTACGTGGACTTAAACTTTTGATCTTCTACGCAGTCTCATTCCTTAATTTATTCTGGAATAGAACCGCTTTTTATTTCACCAGTTTTCAGCTTATTTTGGGGCATCAAGTCACGGTATTGCCTTGCCATACACCTTGCGAAGCTGCGTCGACGCAAGACTTTACACGATTCGAAGCCAGCGTGAGGGTCATAGTGTCGTACCCCCATCGCCATTATCGATCTAGACTGGTCAGGGGCATCGTCATCCATCAAAGACGCACCCGTGGAAAATTTTCTCTGCTTCAGGGGAAACGTTATTTATTGGAGATCATACTCAAAATGCTTAGGCCTGGAGCGTGTGCACCCTTAAGTTTTGAGTAGAGCTCCCATTTTGTGCATGTTCATGCGCTCACAGTTGGCTGTAGAGACTGTTACTAGTACTGTTCCGTCGCGAAGTTCCATAGCTCAATATCCTTGACAAGTGTTATTTAATTAACAAAAGGATCCTCTTTCTTCCGTTCGCTATTAATTATTAGCTATAAATGTAATTCAATCAATGTATATTTGCATTTTTTTTTGTATTTTTAGCAGCGGAACAGAATTTCACCAAAGGTAAAAGCACTAAGCCAGATTAAGTGAACAAGTTACAGGTATATGTACCCCACTAATGTGCAGCCACACTAACTAATTTATGAATGTAATCTTTGTGCTAAAAGGGTAATCCTTTGTCTTCTAGCATTTCTCACTGTGTGGCTCGCACTAATCCCTACAGGATGACTAGCTTCTCACTACGTGCCTAAATCTTGATCTTGACATGCTATGTATTACTGTCGCGCACGAAAGCTGGAGGGTCAGTTGTCGGCCGAGGCTTGGGCGGCGAGCATGTCGAAGTCAGCGAAGTAATAGTGCTAGCTGCTTAAAATAGATTGTAAGGTTATTATTAGCTCTTACCGATTCTTGTCTTCATGACAGCTTAAGTAATGGCTTTCTTCCATTTACTGCTACCATCACAAAGCCTACACTCCATCCTAGATATATCTTAGTCAATAAGACCACTTGACTTCCCATGGTTATAGATTTACATCTTGGTCTAAAACTATGCAGTCACATATTAATATGGATGAAACCAATGCGTATGCATCATTAAGCAATGTAATTATAAGGCGTATTGTCACTACTGGTAAACTATCGGTGATGACGGCTACGTCACACAACGACAGCAGAGGGATTCACTACATTATCGAAATGATACTTACTGGCTTTAACTTGGAGACGATTCATTTTTAAGGAAATGAGAATGATCACAAGAACAGTAATGCTGATCGCGGCTTCGGTTATATGCATACGAAGTTTGCAGAGTAGCACTTGGGTAATTGATAAATTGGTGATAGCCTTCTGCCAATTCCACTCAAAATGATTAAGACAAAAGAGCATAGGCATGTGGTATACTATAATCAGCTGACCTCAAAGTTCTTACGGCCCCCGTCGTTAATTTTGAGGAGAAGCAGCATATACACAACAATGTGGATCCGTATCTAGTACGCTTTGGATTCATTCTACAAAAGCTAGGGCTGATGGCAATTGAAGCCAAGTTTAGCAGCTTTGTATACGTGTGATGCCACTCAGCAGTCCACTGCTACTGATACCTCCTTTGAGAATTTTCATGCTCTCCCGAAAAACGTGCAGCGGCTCGGCTACGCACTTATTAATAATATCTGGTTCTTGTTCAGGATGGCATTATGACTGTAGTCACCGGCAAAACTTTACCTGCAGAAAAAGGGCGTTGCTTATTGTATAAGCTAAGGAGAAAAAAGCGCAAGCTCGAATTGTGCTAATCAAAAATCCACAACAAATGTATTCTATGATCCCTCAATGCATAAGCCGTCTTCTTTATGTAAGCTAAACAGTTCATTTACCGAGGATAAAGCTAAATTACAAAAGCTGGCCAAATGATTCAAAAACATGACGTCGCGAGCTGGTAGTAGATGGAAGGGGGCTAAGACCGGTAGCATTTTATCTCTCACTAGAGGCGCTCTGAAGCAGCAATTGCAATTAAAATGAAAGCGCTGATAATTTACAATAAACAGCGCAAGCGTAGAGCGAAAAAGCAGAAAATGGGAGAGATGTGAGGTCACTTGTCGATCAGCAAACATGAACTCTGACCTAAGTTCAAATATAATTTTATGCCGAATGCGATAGGTGATTACTTAAGTCAGATTTGGTCCCTTGTACTTGGGTGATTGATCACTTGAATCATCCACCAGTAGTGAAGACGAATTACCGTCAAGCAATGGTGCAATATTATATTAATGTAAAGAGGCGGTGTCCAAACATAGCTTTGTTGCGGCTAAGTTAAAGTGTGCACAAATTGTGCAACGAACAACACTGAGAAGAAATATTAGCGCGAGTGTACTACAAGTAGCTTAGTAGTTATAAGGGACACGCTAATGAGAAACAAAACGTGCGACCAATCGTTGTAGGGACGAAAAGCTACGTAAAAGGGGGGGGGAAACATTGTACAGCATCTATATGTCAGCAACTTTTGAACCAAAAAACAAAAGCTGTTGTGTTAGAGTCAACAAAGAGACCGCCATAGGATGGAAGAAACTCGCGCTTGAGACAGCGCTCATTGAAATTTCGGTCATATTGCAATTTTCATCCAGAAACTAAATCGATAAAGCGGAAGCAGCGATTGATCTTGGGCTATCAAGAGGCTTTTTATGGAATTGTTGGACGATCAAACAATATTTGGTCTGCCAAAAGTCCATTTATGTAGCGCGCTATTTGTGCCCTTAAATAGTAGTGGAAGAATCAAAAAGTCTTTGGTGTATCGGGGCACAGCAATGCATGAGGCAGAAATTTGCACTACAGCTGTAAGAAAATGATTTGCTTTGGTAACATAGCTGTTTAAGGCGCTGCGTAGAGTGTTTTGGTATGGAAAGACTCTGTATATACTACAAATCTTTAAAAGTATAAAAGTATCTCGGTGACTCAGAAAGCAACAAGCATTTCGATTATGCATTGCCAGCGATTTAGCCTTCGTTAATCAAATAAGATATAGTTTAAATTTGGCCATGCAAAACGCGTACAAATAGAACTTTCACATTGAAATTTGACTAAGATTTTTGTGCTCCAATCAGCTACGGCATCTTTCCAAATAGTTTAAGTAGTGTGCTTGCAAGGATATGGGGTGATTAGACTGAAGATATGTAGATAGATAACGAACCTAAAATAAAGGCGGCATCATTAAATGTCTAAGCCCGACAAAACTTATTTCGGAAGAGCTGAAAAGTTGCGACGGCCACAGACGATTGTTGACAAACAAGACTAACATGAAGTATATCAAACGACGAAGCAACCGAAGGTAAATCGAGTTCTCCTGAATTTATTTACGGAAAAACCGCTTTTTGGATTGCTGTCCGCATATTCAGCTTTTTTAATTGCTACCGAGGGAGTGTTATTCCAAAGTTGCGCTTGAACGAAGTATACTGCAGCAGATCTTGTTTGAAGTTAAATCTAACCCAGAAATACCAGAGTACTGAAAAATTATGTCTGCAGTAAAAGCACTAAATTTGGCTATTCGACGCTTTGAAAATCGGACTGAATCTACAATTTTAAAATCGAGCACATTGAGCCGAAAACAGCTGACAACGTTCTGCTCTTTGCTCATGCTGGCAAAATTTGCACCAGCAGTGTGCTTAGTAGCATACAGGAAGTCTTTAGTTGTAAGCTGTGCATCAAGTATAGTGGTATGAGGTGACGTAATTATTCGAATGCTATGCCAAAAAATGTCTCAAAAGTTTCGAGGGTCAAAGTTGTGATGTTCGACCATGAGATCATGGCAGAAAATTGGCATTAAAATTCGGACGATGGGCGGATAGTACTGTGTTTGTATTTTAGACAATTCTAAAGGCGTGTCAACCAACAAAATGGAAAGCTTCAGCTGTGGTGCGATGGGGGACCGAGAATGTTTCAAGACTGCTCACCGTACGTGACATTCATGTAAATACAAAATTTAGTCACAAATTGTTATTGAGAAAGATAGTCGAGCTTGGTAAGATATGGCACTCTAAATAGAGCTTCTTTATAGTCGTTAGAAAGGCCTTTTGCAATCACGCCGAAAGGAGATTTAAGCTGAGCGACGGTCAATCCTTTATGCTGTGTTAATACTTGGTAGAGAAAAATACAGTCACATCCTTCATGCTCTCCGAGTAAGGAGTTCAAATATCGAGAGACGCTACAAGACGCTCAAAGGTGCGAGAGAGTTGATCTCAAATAATGATATCATGAAGCAACCAAGGTGGGTGCTTGTAAGGAATCCAGTGAAAGAACACAATATAGCAAAAGAATCTACAACTTTGATCGGAGATGGTCGACAATTTCGTACTTGTTTCGCATTAATTGCACAGCCAAGCGAATACGAATATATAAACGTATTAGTCAACACTGGCGATACAATATCTAGTCTATAGTGCTCGAAATGTTATGCAAATCAAGGTGTTCGATGAGCCAAAAATCCGGAGCAAATCATCGAGTTGAAAAGTACAGCGCGGCCAGTCGTGAAAAGAGGGACTAAGTGTAGCTTGGTATAATTTGAGATCCATAGCCACATTGCATTACACAGGACTAGGTGATTCTTGAAAAAGTCTGGGATCTTTTGGGCGAAGCGGATCGGAAATGACGTGAAAAATGATATACAAGTTGGCGTTAACGGCCAATTATCAACTACTCAATGAAAACGATTTATATTAGGAGTACTTTTGTCGCGAGTACTTTACGAAGTAGAGCAACACCATGATAAACACAGCAGGTGAATTCACCTAAAAGATCCACGCCGCCTGTCTAGACATAAGGCGAAGGGTGAAGACCCATTCGCATCAGGCTTCAATGGTCGAACGTCTTCACTTTAAGTCTTGAGAAAATCGAGCACTATTAACACTGCAGACAGCTTCTAGAAAAAGAGCTACAACTCAACACTCAAAGCGAAATTTCTGAAGAAAGAGGCGCGAGAAGATCAGAATTTTCAATCGTTAGGCGAAATTATGAGTGGGTCATGATAGCCGCAATATATAGGACTTTTCTCCTTTTTAAAAGCACAAATTAGGCCTTGCCAGATTGTTGCAATGTTGACGCCGCATGGCTAAAAATATACTCTAGTAATTTTCTTGCTCTATTCATACATTGATACATTGCATTTTGTTTGGAGAGAGACATGATGGAGTATGAATGCTCTAGAACCGACAAGCGAAATTTCTCGAACGTCATGAACACCGCATGGAAGATAACAGTGAGATTAATATACTTTCCAATCTACCTTCTACTTATCAGTAGAGCCCGAACCTTGCCTGACTGTCGACGAAGGAGAGAACGATGAAGAAACCCGACGACCTGCTTGGAAACGACGAATATTACCACTGGGAATTTAATGTAAAGATGACGCTCGCGCGGAAGGGACTCCTGGATCGTATTCTGGAAATGAAGTTCGAGGACAAGACGACGGTCGATTGAAAGATCAGAGACAAATACCACTGGTGGGTCACGCTATGTGGTGACCTTCGTGGACGATTATTCGGGACTTGTAACTGTGTATTTATCAAATGCGAAGAGTGAAGTACCATCAAACTTCACCGAGGGAAAAAATGAGATAGAGCAACAGTGTGAAACGACGATCAGAGCCCTGCGTACTGACACCGGTGGCGAAAACAAAAACAAGCGACTGACAGCGTTCTGTAAAATAGTGGGATTGTGCATCAGATGACTCTACTAAACAGTCCGCAGCAGATTGGCGTCGCGAAGCGCATGAATCCGACGATCGTCGAGAAAGCCAAAAGCATGATGCACTACAAATGTGTAGCTACGAATTGATGGACTGAAGCCGTGATCACGGCAGTGTTCGTTATCAAATAGAGCACAAACAGCAACAACAAGACCATGACTCCGTTATAGTTGTGCTCTAAAATGAAACTACAGCTACAGCATCTGCGCGTATGCGGGTCGTTAGGTTATGCAGATATCGATGATTCCAAGCGCACGAAATCCGAGGCGAAGAGCTTTCGCTGCATGCTGCTATGGTATGCATCCAACACAAAGGGTTACAAGGTACTCGATCTTGAGACGAACACTGTCAAAGTGAGCCGAACGGTCGTACTTGATGAACGAGAGGTAGGCGGCATATATGATCACAACACAGACAGAGCAGTGACGACAACACTGGTGATCAAGTCTAAGGACGATGACGTGGTGGACTGGGTACCTAATGATCTACAGGATGTCAATGATGATGTGGTGATGGAAGAAGAACCGGTCGACGACGATGTTGAAATAAGCACACCAAACGATAGCCATGAAATAGTTGTCAATGAACCACCTGGATACATATATATCACGAATAATCCCCGACACCAGGAGCACCTGCAACAGATATAACAAGGACCTCGCCATCAAGAACTTTGCTATAACGACCAAGTCGACTCCAACGTGATGGTTTTCCGTCCTCACGTCACACGTAAGAGCCTCTCTGAGTTCCAACGACGTGTTCTTGTTGACGTAGTCAGTGGGAGAGATAGACCTGTGCAACGAGAGAACGTTTGACATGCACCAAGGATCGAACAACCAAACCCACCCACGGTCGAAGCTGGTTTGGAGGACAATCACGGAGATGACATCGTTGCGTACGATGAGAACAGCGACAACAGTGGGAGTAAGGACAAAGAAAAATTAATTCAACGTTCAAACTTGAATAGTGATACGGCTTTGATAGCAGAGGCTGCCATGGCAGCACGAGATTTTACGAAGAGGCAGTGAACGGACCAGAGAGCTAACGCTGGAGCAAGGTCATTGAAAGAATTCGAGGCACACGAGCGAAACAAGACATGGACATTCGTCAAGCGCCAACCAGGAATGAAGTCTATTGGCTGCAAGTGAGTCTGGGCAAAAAAAATGATGGACGATACAAAGCGCGATTAGCGGCAATAGGGTTCCTACAGATATTCGGTGTGGATTTCCTCGAGTCATATGCAGCAGTAGCCAACATAAGTCTCATTAGAATACTAGTATAAGTGTGTTGTGCGGTGGGATATGTCATAAACCAAGTCGATGTCACACTGCTTATCTCAACGCAGACCTTGATGAAGAGGTGTACCTTGAGCCACCGAAGGAAATGAACATCGAGAGAGAAGACGTTTACTAGCTCAACCGTGCACTGTACGAACTGTAGAAAGCTGCGAGCGCCCTGGAACAAACCATCCTTAAAGGATTGCGGGGAATAAACTATGTCGCATGTGGTGGTGGTAAATGTGTCTACAAGAAGAAAGTTGGTGACAATCGAACGTATGTGCGTCTTTATGCGGATGATATGGTTGTGGCTGCGAAGTCACAAACCATGATCCAGAACATCAAGAACGCAATAGGTCAGAGCTTCCAAATAAATGATCTCGGTTCAGTCAAACAACTACTCGGCATGGATATCAACTACAACCGTAAAAGCGAGAAATGTATATCACACAACAAGACTACATCCATGGGACCGCCGAGATGTTTCGCCACGTACACGCTTGCCCTACGACCAACCCATTTAACTACTTGGACGGCTAATGTTCGTTGTAACCTCCACAAGACCTGACGCATTATTTTTATTGAGTCAATTGGGACATTTCGCTGTCAACCCAGGCACTCAACACTGGCAGACACTCATCAAGGTACTGCGCTACCTCCTCACGACGAAATACCCTGGGTTACACTACAGTTGTCAACCCGTTCAACAACAGCTCACTGCGTATAGTGACGCGGATTGGGAAGTAATTTAGACAATTGGCGCTCGGTGTCCGGTGTCCTTTTGATACTCAACAATAGACCTTTAGTATTCAAGTCCAAGTATCAGCGCACTGTAGCGTTGAGTATTTCCGAAGCCGAGTATATGGCATTGGGTGTATGCACTCAAGAAGTGCTGTGGGCACGTATGATGATGTCAGACCTTGGATGCGCACAGAATTTTCCCACTGTCATTTATAAAGACAGCCAAGGAACTATCGCACTCGCCACGAACCATAGATACTACGCACGCACGAAGCACGTGGATCTTCGCCAATGCTTAATCCGAGAGAAGGTCACATCAGGTAAGATCAGGCCTACAAGGAAACGCAATTTTTGCCGGCTGACATCCACACGCAGGCACTCCGCACCAAGCGCTTCGAGTATCTCCGTACCGGCATGAGCATCACAGCAAGCGAGCCTGGGGAGCAACAACAGTGAGTGGAAGTGTTGGGATGAGCAGTGGCGTTGGTCCATCACTCGGTGGTGTCACCGATGATGGGTTGACGGCGATCAAATGACGGGACATCTGATGAGACATGATGGAATATGAATGTTTTAGATAGACAAGCGAAGCTTCTTCAACGTTATAAACACCGCATGCGACATAACAGTGTGATTACTATACTTTCCAGTCTTCCTTCTACTTATCACATTTCAGCCGCAATCGTACCAGGACGAGTATCAGTGACAAGTGGACAAGCACAACGGTCATTTGCCAGAATAGGAAGGCGTTTAGAAGATACCAATTCCAAAATCATAATATCTTATTCACCGTTAACCTAGGCTAATTTTTGGTGGAGGGCGGTCCGCTTAGTCAAGTAAAAAAGAGTAGATTGGGGAAAAAGTGAATAATATCTTCAAATTGGATATATTTGCCGTATCCCTCCCTGATTGGTAGGTAATCTAGCCACTTTTTGCCAGCCGTCCCTCGATGTGAATGTGGATTGAAAGTGGCGCCTCTCTATTCGGACATGCAGACTTATGGTTGAAAAAACAAGCTCGGATCTTTTTCATGCCATCAACAGACGACCAGAAACCAATCACTATAAGGTTTGGCATCAATATGTCCGACCCCAATCTTGTCCAGAAGTTAGTGTACGCTCCCTCGAGGGAAGATCATTCCGTACAATTAGGGGAAGGACGCGTGTAGGTAGTGCATCACGATCCGAAGAACTACAGAAATAACGGTTGCTGTTACCTAATCAGGAAAACAAACTAGACTCACAAAGCAACAAGAGCCGTATATCGAAAAATGTGCTTTCGATTAAGCTAAAATAAGCCAAGCCTAGTCGTAGTAAACACGCATAACATTTGAGTTGAGATTTATAGTCTTGTAGAGGACGAGTTCGATGAGCGAGTTGAGGTCGGTCATCATTTGCGGATTCATCAAGCACCTCAGCAAAACGCTTACTGGTAATAGCATGTGAACAAGAAAAATCAGCTCTACTGCAATCCATGGCATTGGCACCAGCTTTGGCGCATTAAGCCGAAAAATGCCAGAATTAATTTTAGCCTCGCTAATTTCTAGCAATAATTTCCTCACAGCTAGCGTGGAACCTCACAACAGCAAGATGGACGACGAGGATTACAAACAACTCGCAATTAATGAAGTCTTTCTCAGGTGATAAGAGTTACAAGCTTAGCTTTGGAGAATTGGTATTAGTGCAAAGCAAAGAGAGTCTTTGTAATCGTGAAGGCCGATATAAATCTTAATACCTTGCGCAGGATAATTGCTGTCCACTACTTAGAATACACAAAGTTGTAAGCCCCTTAAATGAGGTTGCTTGTTTCTCCACTAGACCGCTATATCAGCCACCAACATTGGAGTTTGAAGTCGAGGCGCGATGTAACTGAAGCAAAAGTCACAGCAACTAGCTACCAAAGAAGAGTAGCTAGGTGAGATACGAAGGCTCGAAGGCTCGAAGGCTCGAAGGCTACGAAGGCAAAAGCTGCAGGGCGCGGCAAGGCGAGCGCAACGGAGGAGAGTGAGGCGGCGTGGAGCGTAGGATAGAAAGTTCTTTTGATTGTTTTTTTGTTTTTAGTCTTTTTTTCGGTCTGCTATAATCATGTCATGCTAGTTTATCAAATACTATTAAAACGTCCAGCATAGAATTCGTGTCGCGATCGTGTGGCGCTGGTAGTCCCAAAAATTAAAATCTATCCATCAACGCCATGGCGACAGAGGCCGAGCTAACGACGCAGATCGCCGCCGCTGGTGACAAAGTACGTGGATTGAAGGCAGCAAAAGATGCCAGCAAGATAAACGAGATCAAGGAAGCTGTGGCACTTTTATTGGCGCTTAAGGCGCAGTTTAAGGAAGTTACGGGAAAGGATTTTGGCCCGCCGACCACTTCCAAGAAGGAGAAAAAAATACAGCCGGAAAAGTCCCAGCCGCAGGATCCGTCTAAAAAGTCCAAAAAGGAGCTCAACAAGGAGCGCAAAAAAGCGCAGAAGAAAGCACTTAAGACTGGCGTATCGGACGACTGTTCTCCACTCTCTTCGACGGCTTCGACAGTCTCTAATAACTATACGAAGGCTCTACAAAAGGCTTTACACGCCGGAGTCGAGCTGCCTATTCCATCGGCCAAAGACGACGGCGTCATTGTCTTTTCCAATAACAATGAGCTTCCGCGCGCGAGTTTTATCGTCGCACAACTTGTCCAGTATGCGCCTGGCTTTTGCAACTATGAGCATGACGCTGCTGTGTCTTCTGTGGTACCGACACTGACGCTAGCAGACGGCCGTATCGTGTCGGGTGACTTTGCCATTGCTCGTTACTTGGCTCGTCTTAAGCCCGAATTGGGTCTCTACGGTGTAGCTATGAAAGATGCTACTCCAAGCGAGACGGCTTTGCTGCCTTCACAGATTGACGCGTGGCTGGACTTTGCTCTCACTCGTCTTCATGTGAATGTAGAGGACGACAGCGGGCTTCAGATCTTGGACCAAGTGCTGAAGACGCAAACGTTCATTGTGAATCATGCGCTGTCTCTTGCAGACATTGGTGTGTGGGCTCAACTCGTTGCAGTGCAAAAGAGACTCGACTTGTCTTCATTTTCTCACGTAACACGCTGGTTGACACACTTGCAAGCACAGCAGACACTGTTTGGAAACGTGGACGACTCCATTCGTGCGATCAAGTCCATTTCTGCTTTTACGATGAGTGGATGTACAACTAAAAAAGATATGGGCAGCTGTCCACCTTTAAAAGATGCCGTTGATGGTCACGTTGTCACGCGATTCCCTCCTGAGCCGTCGGGATACTTGCACATTGGCCACATCAAGGCTTGTATGTTGAACAATTACTATGCACGTCATTATCATGGCAAGTTAATCGTACGATTTGATGATACAAACCCGAGCAAAGAAAAGGATGAGTTTGAGCAAAGCATTCTTGCTGATTTGAAGCGGGTCGACGTTGTACCAGATGTCGTAACGTATACATCCGATTACTTTGACAAGATTGCAGAGTTTGCTCGTGCGATGATTCGAAAAGGTAAGGCTTACATGGACAATACATCGCAAGAAGTGATGCGTGAAGAGCGTATGGAGGGGATCAATTCCAAGTGTCGCGACCAAACGGAGGAAGAAAACCTCGCACTCTTTGAAAAGATGCTGAAAAATGCACCAGAGGCTCAGGGCTATTGTCTGCGTGGTAAAATTGATATGCAAGCCAAGAACAAGACCATGCGGGACCCGGTGTTTTTTCGAGTGAACCCGACACCACATCACCGGACGGGTACCAAGTACCAAGCGTACCCCACGTATGATCTCGCGTGCCCACTCGTTGACTCCCTTGAAGGTGTGACTCATGCACTGCGTACGACCGAGTACAACGATCGGGATGTTCAGTATCAATGGGTACTCGACACGCTTTGTTTGCGCAAAGTGATTATTCAGAGTTTTGCCCGCATGAATTTTGTCTACTCGGTGCTATCGAAGCGGAAATTGCAGTGGTTTGTAGACAATGGCCACGTCGAAGGCTGGACAGATCCGCGGTTTCCAACGGTACAAGGGGTCTTGCGTCGTGGTGTGCAAGTGGAAGCTTTGCGTGAATTTATCTTGAGCCAGGGCGCCTCACGCCGAATCACAGACATGGAGTGGGACAAGTTTTGGACGCTTAATAAACGCGTACTGGATCCGATTGCACCTCGTTACTTTGCGATTGCTACCGAAACGGTGGTGCCACTATTGCTTACGAATGTATCGGATACGGTCATTGGCATTCCAGTAGCTCGTCACCCAAAAGACCCAGCAATGGGCGATAAGATGGTGCGCTTTTGCAATAAGTTATTGCTGGAGCGTGATGACGTCAACAATTTTGTAGAGGGTGAAGAAGTGACTTTGATGCGTCATGGCAATATTATTGTCAAAAAGGTGCGCAAAGGTGCAGACGGCACGATCACCAGTGTCGAGGCTGAAAATCATCCAGAAGGGGACTTTAAAAAGACAAAACTTAAGGTCACGTGGCTGGCTGATGTTCCGGATCTTGTTCCGCTTACACTGGTCGAGTTTGATCACTTGCTAAACAAACCAAAGCTTGAAGAAGGCGATAACTTCCAAGATTTTCTCACGAAGACGACACGTGCGGAAATGCACGCTGTGGGCGACCACGAGCTTCGTAACATGAAGGAAGGTCAAGTTGTACAACTCGAACGTCGCGGCTATTTTCGTGTGGATGTACCGTACGTGTCGGATGACAAGGCCATCGTCATGTTTATGGTGCCTGATGGCAAGGTGAAAGCCATGTCTACATTGTCGACTAAGCTTGTCCATCGATAAATGGTGCTTTTACAGACAAGAGAGTCGAGACGTCCGAGTAATTCGAATATAGCTTTTGACAATAGTATGTGTGTTTCATGTAAGATACATTAATTAGTGAGTGATAACACACCGTCACCTCAGCTACCAACACTCTTTAACACTTGCAAAAATTCGCCAATGAGCTCGCATCTACTCCTTCGGTACGAAGGACTTGCTTGTACATAGCACAACGACTAATTTGTGTAATTGTCTAGGTGCTGGTCGAGTCGACGCCGCGCACTGACGCTCGTTAACACTCAAGAAAGGTCTTGTGATGTTTTCCATCGCCGTGAGGTTCTGCACCGGTTCTTACATCGAGAACTGCATTTAATTCGTCGAGCGATTCCGATGGCTAGGTCTGAGCTTCAGGTGTTTATTACAACGCAGCGATGGCATGGCCACAAACACAACCACGGGCCATTTGATGAAGAAGAGGAGACTGCAGAAGAGCGAGCAGTACGATTGAAACTTTCGGCAAAAGACGTGAGGGCCGCAAATCGTATCACATGGGCCGGAATCTGGGTAAATATGGTGCTGAGTGGACTTAAGGGAGTTGCTGGAGTAACTTTTCATTCGTCAGGACTCTTAGCTGACGCTGCACACTCAATGAGTGACCTTGTAAGTGATTTTGTGACACTCTTGTCACTCAAATATTGCGCACGACCGCCTGATGCTTCGCAACCGTACGGATATGGCAAGTATGAAACAATGGGGGCGCTATCAGTCTCACTCTTGCTAGTAGGAGGATCGCTGGGTATCATCGTACACTCTATAGATACATTATTGGTGGTAATGGAGCCAGTGACAGCGCAAGAAGTGGTTGAGATGGTGGAACATTTAGATATAAATGCATTCAAAGCCGTCGAAGCCATGGCCAAGTCTGTACACTCACATGAACACGGTTTGACCATGCATCCTGCTGCATTGGCTATTGCTGCAATGTCTGTGGTCGCAAAGGAAGTTTTGTTCCGCACAACTATCAATATTGGACGTCGTGTGCACTCGAGTGTACTAATTGCAAATGCATGGCATCACCGTAGTGACGCTGTGACGAGCATTGTAGCCATGAGCGGAATCGGATTGAGTCTCGCTGGCTTTCCAATATTTGATCCGCTTGCTGGTATCGCAGTGGGCGGAATTGTCTTGAAAATGGGGGCAGAGATGGGCTGGGACTCAACGAAGGAATTATGCGATGCTAGATTACCCGATAAGATTATTGCAAGCTTGAACAAAGCTGCGTCTGACGTGGTCAGAAATAGTAATCGTGAAGTACTACAAGTTTGTCAACTACGATGTCGAAAAGTCGGTCGGCATATCTATGTGGATCTAACTTTGGTGCTTTATGACGCGTGTGACGTACATCGCGCCATCGAGTGGAAACGGAAGGTGAAGGACGCAATGAAAAACCAGGTTCCGCGCGTGAAGGATATTGTTGTTGAGATTGCCACGCCTGAGCAGTTGTCTGCGATGACGGTCGAGAAAAAGCCTGATAATTGAACGTTTGATCATATGAAATATAGTTGGGTTTTGGAACGTTGCGCGCTTATTAATGTAAAGAATATGAGTCTGCTTGCAAACTAAGTTTGACAGGTCGCGGCAAAGATTGACGTCATGATTTTTGTTTTCCTGAGTTCATTGACTGCGTTATTGCAAGCATGTTAGAAGCATTTCTACCTTTTAAATATTTGATTGATCACAAGACAATACAACTTAAACCGAACGGACCAAACAAATGTATGCTATTGAACGTGAAGCGGAATTTTTCTCGCCATGCAGTCAGAATTCTACACCAGACATGCTTTACCACAAGGGAGCGCCTATAGCTACACCCCCCCTCGCCTAGAGCTACACCCCCTTCTTTATGCTGACCAATTAAAGTACAGCTTCATATGTTCAGCCACCGCTTTTGCACAAATTTATAAGCGCCGGCAGATATTCCTGCCAAACCAATTTCTCAGATTATTTGTCGCTTTACCACGTAACACTATGTCGAACCAAGAAAATGCCACTTTTCCTACTTTTGAAGAGGCGGAAAGCTCTGTTAAATATATACGTAAACCTCTAAATCCTAAAACTTAAAACTATGTAATCGTGGCACTTTTTTTGATACTCAACGCTTTACTCAAATGTTAATGCTCTTAATCTTGAGCGTTTTCCGGAACCTAATTTTCTAGCAGACTAGCTCGATTTCCCCTTTTTGCGCTAGCAAGACAAGCATATTTCTCCTTGTACTGTTGGCGCTCTGCTAACTTTCGCTCAGAATCTTGCATCAACCTCGCTAGCTTCGCATCTGTTAAACCGTTAAGCTCGTCAGTCATCGTAAAAAACAAAGTTGCACAAACCAAGTCATTTAATCGCATTGGGATAGCATCCACAAACCGAGGAATTGCTACAGCCAAATACGCCTTTAACGCCACTTGCATCTCAAGAGCTTCTCGGTCTTCTGTAAACAAAGTGACCGACTTGAAAGCTTTCATCACCTCAGTAAATACGACTCTCCCGTCTGGACCAACTGGCACAATAGCCTTTACCTGCTCTTGAAGATTTTTGAGCCGTTGCTAGTCCAAGTCGTCAAACAGACGTTCGTCTTGAGTGTAGTGTCTCCCTTTCGCATGCAGCAGATTTCTCACCTCTTGACCAGCACTTTCGACAACGCTGCCAAGCACATCAGCCGCAGTGCTTCGAATAAATTGCACAACTCGCGAAGAAGCGTATCTGATCTGACACCAAATCTGACACCATCTTTGTCTGAGTTCGATACGCGCTCAACAGCTTTTTCAATGGTTGCCCCCACTTGTCGACACACTACCGAAACAAATTGCAAAACACTTGATAGGTCGTTGCCCCGATTCTCGCGAATGAATTGCTTAAGCACTGCATGCTCATCATAGCGCCACTTTTGAGAAACAAGCCATTGATTGGATAATTCACATTGAAGTCGTGATGTGTCGATCTCCGTCACGCATCCACTTTATAGCTGTACTTTGATTGGTCAGCATAAAGAGGGGGGGTGTAGCTCTAGGCAGCGCTCCCTCAATATATCTTAGACGACAAAAAGAGAACATACGGTAGGATTTTCTTAACAATATTTAAGCTATCACGCTGCGGGACTACATCCATTTTGGTATCTTTGCGCGTTCTCACAATAGTGGTCGGAGCCACAAATTTAAAGCATCACGATGACAGTGATCAACTTTTGCTCTTGATCTTAGCATACGAGCTTTGAGTAATTTAACGTTGTTTTTCCATTTTCTAAACTGGCATCCGCATGACCACAATTTGCGTTTCTTTTGCCTTCGAGTTGCAAATACCGTTAGGATCTCTGTCGTGCACCATTTTTTTCCTTAGAAGCCGGCCTTTACCACAACAGCTTAGTAACGGCCCGCTACATACGTATGTATAAAATTAAATTACATCGAAAAAAGAAGAGTGTGGGTGCAATACACGCACATGAGCGTGATGCATGACAAATATATCCTCGTCATGGACCGATTAATTTGGTTTGATGAGTTTCATCCGTGGCGACTGGTGATCCAAGACACAGTCACAATTCTTGTTGTCGAAGCGACAAGATTGACGCTCTAGCCAAACTTTCTTTACGGTATCAAATACCGCTTGATACTTTTCGAATCAGGACCACGTACGATTCTTCTTCCGTGGAACGACAACGGCTTGATCAATCTAGCATGTTTCATTTTGTTTCCAGCCCAAACCATCTACACTATTCAAACGAAGTTTTGTTGCTGGCCATGCTCAATAAAAGTCACCTTTTCCGGATCAGCGAGTTCACCTTCTTTGCTTTTGAAGCAGCCCAAGTCCGCATCGTTCGGACCCACGTCTAGGACGAATTTACATGTAGTGGATAAAGCCGTTGCTGACTTAGAGTGATGTAGCTACAATTGCTGACTAGAGGCCAACCAAATAGATTTGATGTTTACTCGCGACAAAAATTCGTATTGATGGTTGCAGGGCGACATCCGTATTATATAACTGACGATTCCGGCTGTCAATAGAGCTTTTAATCCTGCAATTATAGATCAGCTCATTACCTGTACCGTGTGAAAGCGCGTTGGCAAGCACATTGAGCGTATCAGGCTTGTACTAAACACGAATCGTATAAACACCCAATTGAAAAAAATAATGGCTATGTCCTGCGTAGAATGACAGCCATCTAATGAATTGTTGAGACAGGTGTAGCGTATTTACCTTCTTTGGAGTACAAGCTGGTTTAGTTCCGATATATGCTCTAATCTTCAAGCCTTTTGTGGTCTGCATTGGTCTGCATTGACCAATGCAGACCACAAAAGGCTTGAAGATTAGAGCATATATCGGAACTAAACCAGCTTGTACTCCATGGCAAGGAACTTCTTTTCATGAACAAAGTAATTTTGTTTGGTAGCCGTCAGCTGCCGGGACTAGAGGAAATGATATGCTTAGGTTAGCCCTTGTCGAATTGCCATAGAGCACGACCGGCGGCATAGTCGGATACGTCCTGAATCACATTGTCTCAAGTGGTGAAACTATGTTAGATTCCTACTGGAGGCTTTTCTGACAATATTAAGCGCACTTTGGTGCTGGCCCTTCTATATTGGACGAAGACAATGCAAGGCCCACATAGCCAGCACTGCATTTGTGCAAAAAATGGAATGGTCCTACCAACTTCTGTAGTTTTCATCGGGAACACAGCGTAAGCCAAGCCGAGCCGAGACAGCTTCTATATTTCAAGTTCACCCGAATGCATAGATGCTTGCATAGCAGACGAGAACTTTACTCTCTTCTGCAAAAAGTACACATTTGCCAATTGTGACTGAAACCTCATGACCTTAAAAATTTGCCTGTGGTGGCCTCCAGAGATGGCTGATCTCCTTCGGAGGAATTATGAACGAATATAACTTAAACATTTGTCCTAATAGCAGCACTTATTGGCTGGAACTGTTGCGTCCACGTCGCCTAAACACTAGATAGCCATATCGGCATCAATAAGCATACCGCTAGACTAACTAAATGCCTTCGCTATGAAACTCTTTTGTTCTTTCAATCTACCAGATCGAGCGCATTGCATAACGTACACGCGGACATGCTATAAGTGAACAGTCTTTTCTTATAATTGGTGTTTTTACAGGTGATCATCTCACTGAAGCATAACTACTCGCCGATGCTTATTCGGTTTCTGAGCACAGAAAGTCGGTGATAAATGTGACCATTTCGTGTCATTTTTCGCTTTTAGGCGACAAAGGCATAAATTAGCGCAAATTCATCTCATGGTAGTGACAATTGCCCGGTGGCACAGTCCTTTGTCCCTACTCTCATATCCAATGGAAGGTATTGTGGTGGTTTAAAATGTCACATCGGAGCATTGATTAAAAAAAAGATGCGTACCGGATTCTTCCAGACTGTGGGCTTAGGCGCAGCGTACGCTGACTACAGAGCTGGCCAGGAACATTGTTGTCGAATACAGAGGATGTATCAATATCCCAAGAATTTGGGAATAGCACTAGCTGTACTGTGCGATTTTCAATTTAACTCTGAATTCGAAAACTTTGAGAGTTAGGAGCTTTTTGATGTTCAGTGGTTCACCCCTTTCAATGCCGCATACCATTCGTGGAACAACAATTAGTTAGAGTGTCAGTTATACTTTTGCGTAAGATCTTGTTTGCAACCACGGGGTTACTTATAACACCTAGAGATCGAATTCGTATCACTTTTTATCGTTTCTAGCTAAACTATGTTACTCACCTTTGATTATTTTTACCTCGCAGACCTATGTAACTAAGCGGGCCAATATTACTTGCCTGTGAAACTTATTACTTGTACTCGGTGACCATGCTGCCCGCATCTTAAATTATCTCACCAATATGAAGAGCGCTTCTAAGCAGACAGTGCTACTAGCATATCTTAGCTACCCGCTGGAAAGGTGTCATCACGTCTGCGTTCGGGGAAATTTGATGCCTCTCATATTTATCACCGGCCTATACATGCCGAGGCTTCCAACTGAAGAAGCCGTACGCAAAAATTGAAGTCTTGCTGCGTGGAACTATGCGGCAGGCATATATGCATCTGCTTCGTTAAGCGACTAAGAATTCATGCTTTTCGAGCCTTCGCATTTTCAGAAGCAAACCATTATAATGATGAGAAATGACTTCATGCTGTCAAAATGTTTAAGCCTCACCGCCAAACTTATTTCTTCTTAGATAGGGCTCAGCCGCTTCATCCGACACTCCTGTCGAAACTAATTTATCTCCGTTGCTCTTATTCTGGTAAATGATCAGCAAATGTTGGCTGACCGCCATCGCTTGCCGACGTGCAAATATTTGAAATGCACCAGAGTCTACTCATACTCAAAATGGTTTTTCATAGCCTTGTACTGTTATTAATACACTTACGTGTACAATTAACAGCCTATTGCTGCAGGTTCTTCTTGTCAAACTCTTAGATTTCATTTTCTATGGTGTGTCTAAAGCACACATTCATCATAAGCACTTAGTGATTTTCCTTGGGACTTTCGCCTCTACAGGTGAAAGTAGATCTTCCTATTTCCGAAAAAGTGGGTTTTGTCCAGTCCCTTGGGCTAGAAGAAGGTCGCATAATTAGACAGACACGTGATGTGTGACCTCGTTCACCGCAGCCAAAGCAGCGAATGCTGCTTTGCTTGGTAGCATTACGGTACATCATATAAACTGGACCCGTGGTATCGGGTCCACGGATCTAAGTCCTATAGGACGAGAAACTGCCCATCCAGGGCAGCTCGCAGTAGCGAGCTTGTCTGTGGCTTTACTTCTTTTAAAAAGCGACTAGATCTGCCACTGTCGCTTGCACTTTAAAAAGCTATGTGCGAAGCGAGCTTGCCCTATGGACACACCCTTGTTTAAGGTGTGACACCCCAATACTAAAAGTCGTCAACTGCCTTTATTCCTTCTGTATATTTGTGAGGAGCTTACTTGCAGGCAATGAAGAGTGAACGGCAGAACCTTAGGTTCGCCGACAAGCTCTTTCAGCTAACACGTCATGTGATTTCCAAACACAACACACTAGAAAGGGTGAGTGCTCGAACGCCACACGCACCTGGTTTTCTGTAATCCACAGTGGTCAATTTTTTTCTTTGTTCAAAAGGTGAGGCTTGTCTCTTAGAAAGTAGAAATGTTAAGCTTCGACGCCTTATACCTCACATTAGGCGCTACTGCCGAAACAACCAGAAGCTGTGCTGCGTGTTCAGCTAGGAAAAGCTGCAATTACCTCCGACTTTTTAAATCATAGAAGCCAGCGAATGTCCGAACATTGCAAACTGCTCGTTTTGCGAGGGTTTAAATACTCGATTTGCCTACCAGGTGTGACAGCACCTTGCACAGAGGAGGCGTCAGATAATGCACACGAGCAATAATCACATTCACACAATACTTTTGTCTACACACCGCTCACACCTCCTTCCTCTTCAATATATGTTGTACAAATTGAAACTACCTATCCTAACGAGTTGCTTTTATACCAAATGTGACGGTTGGTTTGTGCATGGGGCTCCATCTGATATAGTCGTCATCGTGTTGTTTTCGACTTCTCGAAAATCCTCCAGAATGCGGAGGAGGTCCTGTTGCACTTGTTTGCTCCGAGGCCTGTGCATGGGGTTGTAGCTGGTGCACGCGTTGACGAGCTTGACAATATTTTTAGGACAATTTAAAGACAATGTAGGCGACAACGCACCCCTCCCAATAAGCTGTAAAATATCAGTCTCTGGCACTGCCGACCGATTCGCTTGCATCAAATCCGAAAACGGCAACTCATGCGAGTCCACCTCAGCCATTAAAATGCCAAACGAGTACACATCGCTGGCGTCTGCATACAATGTGCAAGACTCACGACCAAGAAGAGCTTCGGGTGACTTCCAGCGTCCGGAACCCACTGCACTGTACAACATGAGCTCTTGGTCTGTCAGACCATCAGCTCGACTGTCTACCCCAAAGTCACTTAATTTCGCACGTAAAGAGTCATTTAACAATACATTGCGAGAATTGCAGTTGCCATGCATCACTTGCGAGTCCACGGAGTGAATGTAATGTAGAGCGCTGATCACATCAAGCAGCATTTGAAGTTTACAAACTGTCCATTTGCCACTTTGGTTAGCTGACGTTCGACGAAGCCACTGCCGGAGATCGCCTTGTGTCATGTACTCTGTAATAGCGACCAAATTTGTCTCACGCGACCATGCAACACCGATAAACGTGACGACTTGCGGGTGAAAAAATTGAGTCTGACGCTTGACTTCACCCCTAAGCTTATCCCTTGCACTGGTCGAAGGCCGTCGTCGTCCATGACTTCCAGTGGGTGGTAAATATTTTGCCACGACTAATGTTTCATTGGTGAGTCCTCCTAGTGAATTTCTTTCGACTGGTAACAGAGACGCGAGCCAAATCTCTCGAGGATTCGTCACACTGTGTCTACGTAACGTCTGACGTTTCTCATTAGGTGGCATGTTTAGCCACTTGAGCATTTTCAACCGGTGGAAATCCAGTCGCCACTGTTGCAATTCTTCGTCGACCCAAAAGTCGACATTGTTGCTTCCAAAAAAGGATTTGCTCTGACTTTGGTATGCACATTCCTCAGTACTGAATGGAAAAGAAGTAGTGGATTCGTTCATCGTCGGACGAGTCTGTCCATCTGTGTCGGTGGCCTTCAAGTCAATAGCTGGTACAGCATCAGTATTGGCATTCCGATACTTTCCTCGCATAAACGTCATAAAGAGAATGAATTTGAAAAGAAAGTAGATGAATGGCAAAGCCAGACTGATCAACACAAGAGTCGGCGTATCATGGTCAGTCATTGCAGCTCCACCTTCATCAGAATTCGCGTCTTCTTCTTGATTTTCGTTCGAAAGCGAGCTGGCGAATGTTTGCAAATGCCGAGCCACAGCAACTTTAGCAGGCACAACACACACTTTGTAGCCACTTAGACTTTCTATGCGGCCTCGTACGACTGTGCACTCAGTCACTTCGTCTCTCACTACCTCCTGATTACGAATTTTGATTGTCAATCGGGATTTCAGCTGCTTATATTGCGGCTCACTAAGTTTCATCAGCATCTTTGTCGGATCCATTAGAAAATTATTTTCGAGCACAAGCGTCTCAAGACTCGAGAGCGACAATAACCACGCAACGGGAAAGTCTTGTACGCTACAGTCAATCAAGTGTAATTGAAGAAGAGACCGTGGCAAAGGCGGTAGCTCGGTCGCCGTCAACTTTAAGCCCATCAGTGTCATTGCAGTCAAGTGTTTGCCTGTCCAACGGTGAAGACTGTCAAACATGACGCGCGTCTTATTGCCCTTGATCTCTAGCGTTTCCACCCACGGCAAGAGTGTCACAGCATTAAAATAGTACACCGGTTTGTCTTCCAATACTATGCGCCACTTGGTAGTGGCTGCTTTAAAAGGTGGTACTAAACACTCTCCATGCTGCAGACACAATGCCGCGTCTGAAGCGCAACGTCCGAGGCAGCTGCTACTTATATTCCATTCATTTGCGATCGTGGGAGTGAAAGAAAGCAGGATGAACTTTGCCAGAACACTCGCGCGTTTCCGCCGCTTTCGCTGCATGATGAAAATGCAGAGACTGGGCCACGAGGGCCAGCTTTGAGATTAGCGACTGTGAGTCCAGGGATGGTGTCAGTACAATTAGCGCTCTCATTATGCTCTCTCGCGGGGTGTGTAACCCCCTTTACGTTTTAATAACAACTGGGAGTTGGTGGCATACGAAACTGCAGACAGGACTACAAGATGTAGCCGTTTTTGACACCATTTTCGACGTTTTTATAAAACATGAGAGGTTTTGAAACTTTAACAATTACGCTGCTTTACGACAAGCGCTGTCCCCACAATATTTCCATCTGGTTCAACAAATTGCTGTGCTTCCTCTGTTGCGCAATTAACGAAATCGAAAGCAAATCCATGCTGGTATAGCAGGGTCTAAGTAAAGGCACATGTTGTTGGAAACTTAAATTAAGCTAGTTCAAGGGATTGATCACAATCGAAAGAAAAGCTGGTGGCCTCTTGCTCAACAGTTTTTTTCTAGTGGTCACCAGCGAGGCTCAGATTGCGTGAAGTCCGACGCTGGGCGCCTTCCATCAGTCTCTTTTGTTCGCATAAAGGTCCGCCTCCGTGGTGTCATACCTCTTATTGACCGATCGTAGATTTTGTAATTGCATCATCGAGTCAGTGCTACAAAAAATGATATAGACAATTTGTATCTCTTTCCACCAAAATAAAAATAGCATATGTCTGGAGCGATTCTTATACCTTTTTCTGAGTACTTTAGGTCGGAAATGGTGCGAGATTTATCTTACTCCTGTAGGGATATATTAAGCTACTATTTAATTTTCTATATTTCAATTTCTTCTGCAATATAGCACCCTGAGGTAGAAAGGAGAGACCGCAATTCATTTCCTTTCACTTTTCGCTAGATACCACTCAATTCTTCTTAAATTCCCTAAGCACTATTCGCGTGTTCCGATTGGTAGAATAAACTTTGTAGTAATACAGTTCGAGCGCAAACCTTAAAAAATCTCGACCTTTTTACAATGTACTTCGGCGTCTGAAACAGCATAGACCCCGTCATGGATCGTTACCAAAAACTTATTAGTGATATACAAGTATTTCGATCTACCGTCTAAATAATTTTTCTTAGCGAACTAAATGCAGCGCTGCAACAAGCCTTGTCAGCTTTAACAACAAAATTTTATGCCAGGCGAAGGCACCGCAATAAGATGCGAGGCGGAAGATGGCGGTCAGTCGGTATAGCACAATGCTGTTAACGTGAGATGATTTTTGAAGTAGGAGAAGGCAAACGACGGAATCAATTTTACAGGTCATTCATTGTGTTTGGTTAAAAGGTGACCTGCAATAAGTATTTTACGCTTTTTAGTCACGCACCATTTAGCCGGTCATCAAAGTCGTATGGTGAAGTGTTTTACGGCAAAGTTGATTATACACGGCAGACATATGAATAACAAGTTATGATTGTTGGCTCATGGTATTCTATCACAACAAATTTACGAGTACTGCAAAGCACTTGTCGCAAAATATTTTGCTGCAAAGCGACCCATCGGTGAATAATTTTTCTATCGATGTATCAGCAACAAAAATGTCGTCTATATCTCAAATTTGAAGCTCAAATCTCCACCGCCCATCTGTGGCCTTTATGCCATACATAGGCGACAGCTTTGGTAAAAGTTTTTAATTCATGTTAACATTCAGGTTTTAGTTTACTTGCTGTTCCTGGCAGTTGAAAAGAGGCGATTGTACTAATCCCACTAATGCACTTTGGCGAAAAAGACTTGGAAATCTCAACAACCTTTGTATCGTACTGCAATCCATCGTCATAGACAAGCTCCTTGTATGGCACCCACAAATACTTGCAAGCATTAGCAACAAACGACCAAATCAACTCTGGGTTCGCTCATCACTACTCTTTGAACGGCGTCACCACATTCGCACTATCTTTCCCCTCTGGGCGGCGCATATAAAGCAAACAACCTGACAAATTCTGAGCCAGCTCATCACTACCTCTAGTGCGGCATCGACCCATTTTCACATTCTTTCCCCTATAAAACGGCACTTTCACTTTTCCGCTTGCCCTTCAGCCTCAAGCTGTCGCTGTATACAAGATTATTGTTATAGAATTTCTGTACTCTTGTTCTGGCACCAGTTCCAGAGAGTGGTGCATAGTAAGATGTAGCGGCTCCCGAAATAGATTACTTTGTAGTTTGCCTCTATCGCATACTTCCATACCCTTAAGACCAGAAATTGAAAGAGGTAGATTTATCATTCCTGCACGCTCCCTTTAAGCAGAATTCTTTATGTCTTCGCCACACTTGGTAGCACTTGCTGATTAACCTACGTGTATACCATTAGATTTTTTGAAGCTTTATCGGCACAAACTTTTCATCTGTCGGACGAGCAAAATACGAAAACTCAACGATATGCCGGCTTTACAGCGAGGGTTTGCCTTCGTGGCCCTTTCGAGCGCTAAAAGCAAGACGCATTGCGGTACTCAAGTTTTACTAGCAAAACCATTCAAATACGAGTTCTGATGTACTTTGTGCTAACGCTTCTGGAGGGCACAAGAAGTCATGCTTGTGAAGATGCATACTTATTCAACGGCAAATTGGATCGGTCTTTTAAGGCTCGACCTTTGATGCAAAATGGTTTGCTCTAGATCCCTTGGAATTACTATCTGTATGACAATTCTTGCTCTCTTTTGGCTCTGTACACTATTGGATATTATAAGAGCAAGCAGCCAGGCCTTATGCTAATGAAGCACACGTTGTCAGAGCGGGGCCAGCCCAAATGTGTTGAGCTCGATTTCATGGCGCATCTTCTTGTGCACGAGGCTCGGGTCACCACAGACGACCAAACGTTTCTTGCTTATGTAAGCCAGCAAAGCAATTTTAGAATCTGCCTGTGGTACTCTGCCTCATTCGTTGTGCGTGCAGACAAGTGACCGAACTTTGCTTTTCAAAATGATTTACTCCGGTAATTTTCATCTGACTGCTCTTGTTGAGAAGATGGCAAAAACTGAAGTGAATATATTTATATAGACCAATAAACGGCTACCATATGTAATTACTACTTGTAAATACTGTGACGCCATCCGCCTGTTCAACATACATTCAGCGGTGTAATTTTAACAGCTCTTCACGGAAAAAATCGCGTTTATTACGTACAAATCTATTATAAGATGTCACATTTGATTTTTTGTATTATTTAAAATTGATTGAACCGCTACAATACGCCATCGGCAGGACAAAGAATACAATTGCCTCCACCTTAAAGCGCATAGCCTTTTGAGTACTTGGTCTATTAGACTTACGACTCATAAGGCAGTGAATGTAAACGTTATTACTGACCGTACGGCCACCCTTTAGATACCTCACCAGCATGATCAATAGTGAGAATAGAGCATAAGAAGATGTGTTGGATTTTTCGAAAAAATTAAAGACCTGAGGCACAGATGTGAGACTTTAAAGGAAACATTTTTTTAGCGTTTTCTCGCTAAGCCTGTATAAGATTGCGTTTGTTTGAATAAATACTTTTTGCCTTCCAAGCATATTGACGCAAAGGCCGTATATGCGTGACACGCATTTTTGAGTCCGAACTTAACCACAGAAAACTTTTGCATCCATGGATGTAGCTCCTCAGCGCACATTCTACACAGTGTGTACTAGGCACGCGGGTGACCTTTCTATCTGACCATTTGTTTAGAGCTGTCTGATCTTGACGAAGGGTGCTCTTTATAATTAAAACAGCATCTGCCAAAAAGCAGCTATATATCGCGGGTTCCAATCTGACGCTATCCGGACGATCTTTTTTTTCTAATACCATATCTTGTCCGTTCCCATTGATACTAATTGATACAGGTGCCACATGCACAATTAAACTCACGTGGCACACGAACATGTGTTGCCATCAGCTTTCAGCAAGCCAAATACAAAGTTGAGACCCAAGGACTTTTACCAAACTTAAAATAGCGGCAGGTTTTGTGAGCTGATGTGTGTGCGATGATTTTGACACTTTTGCAGGTCTTACAGAGTCTCAAATAAGTGGCATTTGTACAAGTGGGGCAATTAGTATGATAGAAGTCGAGAGGAAGCTGTCTTGCCCTTAATGATCACTTATTGGAGCATAATGTGCCTCCAAAAGTATGTCACACTTCAGGTTGTCTTTCATTCAATTCATGACGTGGGCCGCATATACTAGGTCTACCGTATAGTAGAAAATTTATCTTTCCACTCATGGTGATTCAACTGCAATCATTGACGAGGAGCCAGACACTCTAATTTAGCATCTTAGAGTGCGATAAGCAACAGGACACGTCCCTTGATGCCATCAAACGCATCATGCTGCTGACCATTGTAGTACAACTCAGATTCTTTATTCTGTATGGCTTTGCAAGGTCTGCATAGTCCGCACTGTACATGCATAAATTGAGGGCTCAGCCTAACTGCTTCTGTATTCCTCTGGATCGTGGCATAGACTTTTATTGTATAATTACTGGAATTAATGCAATTTTAACTAGCCCTTAAGACTTCAACAATATGACTTAAGTGGTCTTCAGAGCCAATCAATTTTCTTTAAAGCAGCAGTGAGCTAATACATTGTTAAAATAAGCTTGGGCAAAATTCCGTAATAGTAAAAAAGCAGCTACGAGACTAAGCGTTTTGACGTCACCGTGGCATTTGATCGTCCTTGCGGCATCAATAGCCACTTCATTTCATATTAAATCAGATATCCCGCCAAAAGGGGTAGACCCGAGTCTTCATTGGTTACTATCTACATAATTTCGTGCACTTATTGTTAAGCAACACATCACTTTCTGGAATAGGCGGTTGTGCTACATACTCAAATTATCCAGTTTGTTGCACACAGAAGGTTGGTGACAAGTGCGGTGTTTCGTATGCCGCACGAGGTCAATCTTCGCAGTTTTGGCAACGGAGGTCCAAATGGCATATTATCGTCGTATGACACTAATTTCTATCTAGAGACACGATAATTCATGAATGCCACGGCATCAACCTCTTGCTAAAATCTTTAAACAGGTGACACTTTTGGTGATGAATCTCTAAAGACTTAATCGGAAAAAATTCATCTAAGATTTCTTTATGATACAGAAGAGTATACCGAATCCATAAGCTCGATGAGGATTCTGAGCCCCAACGCAACGCAAGCCTTGAATGGGCTAATTCAGACATCCTCGTCTAAGGCTAAGGATGAGCAGTTTGGAGGGGCATTTACGCATAGATATTGCTATAAGTCACTTTGAGCTCTCAGGTTCAGTCTTCAGGTAGCGCCTTCGATCAGCTTGTACCTGTAAGTTGCCAACAATCTCATTGGCTTATGATTTTTTGCTTACCTATGGGCATGTGATATACCACGGGTTTCTTCTAGTATCGAGCCTTCTGTCGATTTAAAGGAGCTATGTTACCCGCGCGCGGACCGCTTTTGATGATACTTGGTATTATCACTCATCAAATGAATGGATAGTAATTTATGTGCTTCCATGGTTTGAAAGGTGACGTAGTTTTAGCGCTGTATTATAAGTAAGAAAACGCATGCGCAACGCGCACCTGATCTTACGAGGGCTTATAAGGCTACCTGAAACTTTTTGAATGACATGCGAAGTGTGTTGAGTAATATTTCTTTTTGCAGACTATCTCCCTTTTTGATGCCTATATGCATAAGTCAGTAGAAAATTGGATCGGAGATATTCGTGTCACTTCTGATCGTCGGACTTCACATGCATCGTGCAGTTCAATATAGATCTGTCTTTTTTGACGCAAACAAAGATTACTCAATATAACTGTATCTGTCTCTTCGTGCTACGTTTACCGATACAAATATCTTGTTTAGAAGACTAAAGGCGCCGTGAAAAGATTTTGGAGAACATTTGCAGGTATTATTGTCATAGTTCAAGCAGTTACTTCTTTCTTGTAAGGCCGGACATTTAAATTACTATCAAGTAATGGGAAGGACGCATATTTCGCACATTCTAGGCCATAATTTAGAATGAACTTAAAGAGCTCCCACGCAAACGCCATGTAAATGACAAAGAAGGTCCGGAAAAGGTGGAGCTCTGAAAAACGAATCATCTCAAGCCACACCAGTAGGAATTTCATTATGATCAAAGTGGATACGGATATAGCATTATTTCTACGGATGTTAGCTTTATTACTGAAGACTCTGAAAGAGAAAAGTAGCGAAAAAATGTACCATAGATCCGGACACCTTTGCATCGCGTCACGAATTTGCTTGTGTATCGTTCAAAGTTTGACACATCGACCTCCATTGGAACAAACTGATCAATTTTTATAAGGGCAAAATTTAGCTAGAGTCGTCACACACAAGCGGGTTCACAATCAAATGACGGATGATAAGAATTCTGCTATATTGCACAAGGTGAAAACATGAGCTGTAAGCCACCCACATGCTCATATTTTGCATCCAGAAAATGACAAGCGTGAAACAAATTCCTGAAAGTGCTCATGCTTGGAACGCGTCAGAGCAGGATTTTTATGCTCTCAGTGCTAGTTCAAAGTTTCCACAAAATCCAAGAAATGAGGGTGAATTTCATTCCTTTAAACCTAGTATGGATATTTTATGCTTGGACATCACGGTCATATTGTACAGATCTATTTAAAAATGCTTCATTAAAAACATCTCTCAACATCTGAATTTCGTGCACTAGTCAGAACAAGTTTTACATTGAAATGACATCGCGAATGCCAATCTAGCACAAGCACCGATCACCAAGGTAACTAACACAACCCGCTCAGATTTTCATTTCAATGGCTAGTAGTAGGCTGTATATGGCCCTGTTGTACATATTAAGAAGTTATCGTGCAGTTAGGTTTAGGTATCTTTGAAGCTGTTTTAGAAAAAGCAGGTATTCGATTCATATCCAACATCTAACTTGTAATAGCGCTTAATTTTTTGTTACCTCTGTTGCGCATCCTGCAAGCTTCTGGGAGTCAATAAGCAAGGTCAGCAGCACTGTTTATCTTGTAAGCAATTTGCTTAATTATATGACCCTGTAATCTAGAGACTGTAGTGCCTAGGAAGCACTATGTCTGCTATTTGTCTTAATCACAAGCCACTCTGCGTTGATCTTAATCTTGTCGGGATCCATTTGGACGCCTTTTTGTCCAACAAAGCCACCAAGGCATGGGATCTCATCCACGAAGAAGTGACGCTTTGACAACAGAATGTTAAGTTACTTCTCTTCACACCACTTGAGTACACGTCATATGCGACTTCTTCCCTCTGTGCGAACACGTTGATGTCGTCAAAGAAGATTCTCACCACATCCCATAAATTGTGAAAGACTTTTCGCAAAAGCCATTTAAATGTACCAAGGCTACCGCGTAGTTCCATGGAATTGACTAGATTTTTAAAAAGAACATAAAATTGGTAGATTGGACATCTGTTTCACGCAATTTAAGCTAATAGAAAACCCAGACTAGGTACATGGCGTCAGAAATGTCTTCCTTACGCGGCATTGGTATCGCCGGCAAGATCGTCGCTTGATTTCGCTGGCGATTATCGTGCACAATGCGCCAACCTTATGGTTTCTTGACACAAATTATTGGCGAATCTAATCAAATAATGCCGTTTACTTCGGTTTATTTTTAAATTGTCCTGCGCTTGTCAGGACTCTAACGCCATTGTTCAACGACAAATCAGGATTGAGATCTCGCAAGGATTGTTTGATCGAAGTACCCTCCGCATACTTACGTAGCTTTTTATCCGCTCGATATCCTCAAGCGATCCTCGATTCTCAAAGAACTCAGCCTTTTCAAAATTATGCGAAAGACAGCTCCAATGCCTTAGTCGTGCCGAAATATTTCAAAAAATTGGTGAGAAAAAATTAGGTTGACAGCCATGGTGGCCTTGTTGCTAATAGTAATAAAAACTTTCGTGCCTCTGATTTTTTCATCAGGCCATCTAGACGGATATTAATAATGCGGTTTGCCGCGTGGTGCTTTTTGGTGATGCGAGGAGGCATGTGATCTGGACACACCAAAATAATCGCTTTTCCAATAACTTTTTTTTCAATTCAATTTGGAACATCAAGTATTGCAATTAAGAGAGGATGATTTTCCTTTTTTCAAATGAAATCCCGCAAATCATACTCAAAATCCTCAGTATGAAGCGTGTGCGCAATTAAGTTTTAAACAGTGCCCATGTCTTGTGCACGTTCATGCACTCGCAGTTCGCGATAAAGGCACGGTAGCAAATTATTAAAAAGGTCACAAAGTGTGACGATTTGCTGTTTTTGATGCGATGAAGAAATCGAAGCGCTCATTAGCCTCTTGCATTTAGGCTTGCAGTTGAGCTTGCACTTGGGCTTGATATTGCTATTGTTGCTGAGTGAGCTGCAACAGTAGTTGCTGCATGGACAGTGTGTCTTCTCCTGTTGCTGCAGAAGAAGTTTCGGTTGCCTGAGCAGTACAATCCGACTGGCTATTGGCACTTGCCGCATCTTGCGGAGTGGGTGCTTGAGCACTTAAATGCGACGTTGGCGGTAAACTTTCGTTGTCTCGAGAGCACATAGTCGGCTCTGATGACAAGGTTTTAAAGTATGGGCACCAAGCCATACGGCCTTTTTGTTGGCCCATACTTCTTGAATTTTACCAGACTTTAATGATACATCAAGAATAAAAAAGCGAAGCGGGTTAATTTTTTTTACAGTCTACGCTTTCTGTAAACTCTCACGCAAATCCAAGAACGAGCTGATTTATATTACTAAGTGTCTTATGATAGCGTGTAAAACTCATGCGGAATTTGGTATGTGTATAAAATCATAGCCATAGCTGCCGTAGGGCACGCTGAAACAGCGTCTCTTTTCGAAGCAAAATCGTCTGTAAACATTTACGAAAAAAAGGGATCTCGGAAACCTCTCAGATCGCGCGAACCAAATGAGCATACTGACCGGCACCATGGCCTGCAACAACCGGGTAGTCATCCTTTGAAGGGTCTTTCTGGTTTTGTCAAGCACTTTGCCCGGGCCTTATTGGACGGTAATTTGCATTTATATATGAATGTGTGTGTCGTGCACACGGCAGTAGTGACTTAGCCGCCCAGGTTTATCATTGGGATCTTGTCCCTGACATTCTCACTCTCTGTAACAATATGGGCAACATCGTCAGCCAGGGCGATTTTTTTACTTATGGAAATTGCAGTGCTAATCCCTTAATATGCGTTAGCTCAAAGGAATTATCTACGGCCGGCAAGCTCAACGGAGGTCCAACAACCCGTTATGGTTTGATCTTGACAAATCAAATTTTCAGCTACTTGCAGGGCCACTGCCACCACAGCCCAAAGTGCAGATAAAAGGTTGCAAATCATCTGTTGCTTCATCGCCTCTATCTTGAAGCATCATAATGGAGCCGGTCAAGCGTATCCTAAAATTTGAAGCGAGACAATTGCGCTACTTCACACGAATATTTTAAAATAAACCGTCTTTTCTTCGTGACGTGCTCCAAGTGAAAACATGATTTACTCTGGTGGTCAAATAATGCTGGAGATTTCTGCTGCTGTATATGTGCGCTTTCTCAATGAGATGTATCAATTTTTTTTAGGTTGTAATTGGGATCAGCAAAGCTGGTCAGCTCGCGGCACTTTGGGGATTTTTAAGGGTAAATTGATCTTTCTTGACGAATTAAAATGCGACATTTACAGCCGTGTTGACCGCCGAAAACGTGCGACGTGTCCGAACTGAACCCAAAAGTTGCTATCTTCAGCTGCAAGCTTCTTGCTTGTACGGCTGGCTGTTACACACAGCTTTAGGGAAACTGTGCCTTAGCCTTACAGTCAATATTGTGGTTGCTATGTAGTGCACTATCCATGCCATTTGATAGCCCACGCTACTTACTTTGCCAACGGGGTGGTAACGCCTCAAGAGTTACTCTGAGACTTGTGCGAGGTCAACAACTTGTTAAAATACAAAGTAGATATTGCCAAATAGAAAGCAGCTAAATCTCTAATTACATGACCTCTACTTTTGCTGACAAGAGTGGTCACCAGCTACCGGGTGTGACGTTACCATCGTCACCGGCAAGTTTTCTGGTAAAGGCTATCTGAGATAAACAAAAACATAGACAAACTCTAAAGAGAAAATACAATCCCGTTTATAATGGCTAGTAATATATCTTGATACTGTTAGCTTCAAAAAAGGTCAGCCATCAAGTTATGCCACAATTCTGCTGGACGTTTCATACTTCAAAGATTGCCTACATCATCGATTTTCCAAAAATATTACTATTTTCGGATTTAAATATGTTTATTTTAGGTCAAAAGTTGAACAAAGTTACCCTTTGTGATGCATAAGCTAATGCGACTCTATTTACTGTAAGATATTGGTTAAGATACGTGACATTATACTTTAAATCTTAACTAGATGAGCTAAAAGATAACTAAGTTACCTTCTGAAGTGTAATTGAGTTGTGCAATGAAGTATCAAAGTCTTTTGTGAAAGCGGAAGTCCGAAACTTTGTGGAGAGCGTTCTAGTCGTGACTTTAAGTAAAGAGTGAAACTTATTTCACATTGACGTATTGATGTGCTGGGAGGGTGCTGCGCAAGTCACAGAGCTAGTCTTACTCGAACTAACATCACGCCTTTCGGGGCGTGAGCACACGTTTCAATATCACTTTGTGGTATAAAAACTAAGGATGTGACGATTTTGCGTGGTGGGAAGCCGTTTACTTGGCCAGTTTACGTGGCTCCACTATTTGCATGAAATAGTCTGCTTTCTTTAGCCAAACGGAGTTATCTCCTGGCAACACTCGGGCTCGAATGGTTATGACAAAGACGAATCTGCTTTAGCTCTTGGAATTTCGTTTTGGCAGAAGAAGTTGGTCTGGAGTTGGGATAACTTGAAAGTACGGAAGTCGATGGCTAAGTGTAACCGCCGGTCTCGAAAGATGACAGGCATGTATCGCGAAAGCGGTCACCCCAAAATAAAATAACCTTGCGGCCGCGCAAGGAAGAACCAAAATCGGTTCTGCGTTTAATAAGAAACGAAAGGCTAAAAGCGCAAAAAGCGTGAAAAGCTCGCCGATCTCTAAAGTTGACTAGCATGTATCGCGAAAGCGGTCACCTCAAAACATAAGTAACCGTGCGACCGTGCGAGAAAGAGCTGAATTAGTTCCGCATCCCTATTAAGGAATAAAGTGAAAAGCGCGATAAAGCGTAATAAAGCTTATAAAACTCATTATGCGTAAAACCACGGTAGAGTTGAAAAAGCTTGAAAAGCGTTAGAGGCGTAATACAGCTTATGAAACGTGTAAATGCTTTGAAAGCCGATAAAGCTATAAAGCGTGTATAGTGAAAGTGTAAATCATAGCGATCTTCGTAAATAATGACTCCACATCCGCGTGAAGTAAAACCGACGCAGTTTCGCATATTCAATAAAGAAAATAATAATGGACAGAACCAATAGTAAAGTGCTTGAAATCCACTATCACCGAGTAAATAAAGCCAAAGTTAGGCGCCGGTAAACATGATAAATGGGTCTTCGAAAAAGTGCCGGTTCCATTCACGTTTAAATGAATTGAGCTGAAACTTGTACCGGTGCGAGTTTGCGAGCCGTGAGTGCGTAAGAGCATGAAATAGCCGCTGTAAATGAAGGCGTAACATTGTTAAGCACTGTCGAAAAACGCCCATAAATTTAAGACAAGGTGCATCGTAGAGTGCCTTGTTACGGTTCATCCATAGAGTCCGTAGTATACAGCATAAAAAAATATGAAAAATTCGAATAGGTAAATTGACGCCATAAAAATGCTGGCGGTAACTTGGCACAGTTAAGTCGACGAAAAATAGTGCGTGTTCCCAGCGAATCGTAGTAGCAAAGATCCATTCAATTGGGGGAAGAAATAGTCGCCAAATATGTTTTGCTGTATAACAATCTCATAGTAAGTGTTTTAGAGTTTCAGTTTCGAAACAGCCATGAACACATTGTATGTCTTGAGTATGCCAGCCAAATTTGTAGCAAATCCCAATCCATTATGTTGAAGTCGAAACAGAAAATCTGAAAAGACGGGGAGAATATCACGTTGAAGCCGTCGTTGTGTAGACGAGTAATTAATGGGCAACTCGAAATTGTCAAGACCCAGGGACTGTATCGGAAGTTGGATTGGTATATTCGCGTGAAGAAGGCGGCAAATTAAGTCGTTAATCGCATAAACAATGTCGTGCTCATCAAATTTCCATATATGAAAAGCGGAAAGCAAGGATGTCGGGGGAGCCGTGTAAAAAGCAAACGTGCCATAGTGAGAAGGTATTTCTAGTCTCGGCGCCATACTCTCAGCCACTCGAGTAAGAGAGTGAGCAGATTGAATAGAGGACCCGGATAAAGCTTTTCGAAGCGTTACGGTGTTAGGAATCCAGCCAAAATAATGACAAAAGGTAGAAATTCGTAAAATTCCGTAATGGGATGATTGCTGACAAGCTTTTCGATGAAGTAATGCCAGGCTTTTCCGTCCAGAAGTAAAGCGTAGAAAGACATTGTTCCAAATTGGCCAAGTTTGCTTAGTAAAGACCAGGTTGGTGTTTACAAGTTTAGGCAAAATTTTTGTAGTTCATAATGAAAGCGCGCGTTGCCAATAGCTCGGTACACCTTTCCGCGAAATGTAGTAGTCGAGATTTGAAGAGGCATGTATATAAAGTCTAAGCCAATGCGTTGACCTTGAAGAGCCAAATCCGAGGCAGCTTGTGCAGGGACGAACCATTTAGGAGGAGAATCAACTCTTTGTCTGCAATGCCGAATAAGCTGTCGAATTAAATTGACCTGAAGCAGCTCAACCGAGTCTGAAATCATGTGAAGATCTAAGCCCCCAGCAGTGTGGTGCACGGAGTGCCACTTGCTGGGAAATTGGCTTCGATTTGTTGTTTCCGTCGTTGTTGATGGTATAGTGTTGTTAATAAAATTCTTCATGAGAGGATCAAAAAGTTTTAATTCCTCCTTAGAAACCAATTGCACGCTCAGAAAATGCCACAGTATAGACTGTATCATTGTCTTTAGTAATAGAAATAGAACGCGACCTTGTAAAGTTCGGGCTCTCCAACGCCAAGCCATGCAGAGCTTTTGAAATCTGATTAGTAGTTGATTGAGTTGTATGCTTGGCCGGCACTGGGGTCCCACTTGAATTCCCAGAAGCGTAGTGTGCTCTTCATTGCTCAAAATCCGAGGTCCAATGTTGGACAAAGTTTGTAGTAAGCTGGAGTCGGCCGATGTCCAGGGTCGAACCGGAAATATAACTGTTTTATCCAACTCGGACGAGAAATAATGGAGCCTGATGTAGATCATCGACAAGCCCGGTAACATCGTCTGCAAAGCTGATTATGTGTTGAGTGCTGTCTCGTATCTTGATAGAAATTCTCGATTTTTGAATCAAAGATAACAAAGTAGGGGCTCAATAAAAAATACAAAGAGACCTGAAGATAGCGGTTCCCTTGGCGAACGCCTGCTCCCAAATGAAAATGTGTGAGCGAGAACTATTAATTAGGACTTGTACCATGTCCCAGTAAAGAACGTCGAAACCCAGCGACGAAATATTTCACCAAATCCTTAGTGCTGTAGAACGAGGTCTAGAGCTTGCCAGTTGACACTGTCAAATGCCTTCGCAAAATCGAGGCAAATGGCACCAGCAGGGGTCCGCGAACCACAATTAGTGCAGTAATATCGAAGATCCAAAAAGCAACGTAATGCGTGGCGGATATCCCGACCAGGCACAAACCCAAATTGGTCGTCTCCTAATAGTTCAGGTAAAACTGGATTAAGCCGATAAGCCAAGGCTTTTAGACCAAACTTGGCGTCATTATTTTGTAAAGTGAGTGGGCGGTAGTTCTTGGGATCCGAACGACTACTTTTTGTGCAATAAGGATAGGTAAGCGCGGCGTTGAAATTCAGTCATGCTTCCGAGCCGGAGTTGAGAAGCGTAGACCAGGTCAAGCGCCAGAGCCTATTGGGAGGGGAAAAGTTGATAATATTCTGCTGGCAGGCCACCGGGACCTGGGCTTTTTCCACGTGCGGTGTGTATAATGGCGTAATAGAAGTCGTTAGCTGTAAATGGCGCTTCTAATGATGAAAATTGAAAAGCGTTGAGTCTCCGGCTGCTGTGTTGTAAAATAGATTGGAGTTTTCCAGCATCGAAATTGTTGGGCTGAATATCTAGGTCTTTTGAATTCGACTGGAATAAAGTGCCCCAATATTTACGGTGAGTCGAAATGACTACGTCTGGGTCCCGCGAAATTCCTGTCGGAAGTTTCGGCGTTAACCAAATCTTGGCCAAGATTTAAAATTGAATTGCGCTCGCGAAGAGCCGTATTGAAGTCAGCAAAAGCTTGACGAGCTTCCTGGCAGAGTAGTGCGGGTAAGTCGCTTGGAGTTAGCGCAAAATTTCTTTCAGCTTCTTGAAAAGCTAAAAGTAGCTGACGTAGTTGAGGGGTCGTTGCATGTTTCCTTTAAGGTATTCTTTACTAAAAAAACACGATCTCGGCGCTTGTGCCCATCCAGTATACAACCTGGGTTGCGGGAAGGGTCCATAGTGGCCAGAAGACGGTTTAAATTAAGCCCAAGCTGATGTCGGATGTCTTCACATTTAAGAAGCCACGGCGGGCATTCAAATGGTGCTTTAGTGTGAATTATTGAATCCAATGAAGCTGAAAATTCAACCGGAACATGGTCTCCGGGGCTTATTTTCGATCCAAAAATGTTTTTTAGGAACGAATAAAGCTGTCGTAAAAATCCACGCTTGCAAGGCAATAGTCGATTCTGTTTTTTAAGTTGGGACCAGTGAATTCGCGTGTGGTAGGATTTCCCATACGCCAAAAATCCAGTAAACCCAAAGAAATCATCCAGTCAAAAAGCTCTGTTCTCCCGTTTTCATGATGATTTAGAGAGGGGCGGGCCTGGTCGAGTTCGGAATCCATAGTAATATTGAAATCACCGAGTACCAAATGGTAGGCCGAGTCGATAAACGTCCGTGGAAGAGCACTAAAAAATGCTGATTGGTCGGACCGTAAACCACTTAAATAAATATTTTCTTAACGCCAAGTTGTGCCGCTATAACCAAGTATCGATCACTTAGTATTGGGTCGCTGGCAAACTGTAGTGTGACGTTTTGAAGATTATTAAAGGGGTGAGCCCCACTAAAAGCGAGGGCGACCCCATTGCGTTTCTGGTACAAAGCTGCTTGCTGGTTGGACCAGTAAATACAAGCGTTTGAGTACGCTGCGTGAAGAAAGTAGTCGTTTTTTTTTTAAAAAACCAGGCTAGTGAGTTCTGTTTTTTTGAAAAGCAATAACTTGGTATTAAGAGAGAAGATCTTGGTACATGGTAAGGCTTGGTCGATTAAGACCGATTACGTTAAGTGAAACGGCCTTAAAAGTCCAGCCCTTTGTATTAGAAGTGAAGTGGAGGAGTTAAGTCTCCAGACTGAGGCAGCTTAAGATCTTGGACTTTTTGAATTAGAGCTTTTAAAAAAGTCGGCACCGTTCTATATTGCATCAGGTCTTTAGCAAAAGCGCTAAAACTGAGTAGCCAGAGAGAACGGTCGGTGAGAAGAGGAATAGTTAGACTGGTGAGGTATCGCGGATCATAACCGTTACCTTTACCGGGTCGTGGTAAACCGTTGGCGCCATAATATGGATAATTGCATCCCAAGCAGATAGAGCCAAAAGCGCGTCAACAGCCCCAGGTAATCCGGGTTTGCCGTATTTGAAAGGCGTTGCAGGATTTTACTAACTGGACCTGTGACACGAAGGAGGCCAAGGCATTCTTGGTGCCTTAAATTTTCCTCGGAAGTGCACGGTCGAGGAGCCAGTAGACGGCACACTGCTCTATTAAGAGCGAGTGTGTCAAGATTTTCTTTAGAAGAAATTGTTCTTAGCATAAGACCCGGGTTAGCCTCTATAGTGACCAATTGGTCTAGAGGGGATCGACTAGCAAATTTCTTAACAATAGTATCAACATAGTCAAAGAGTTCACCCCGAGTCATTGACTCAACTTCATAGTTAATGGTAAGCGGTTTGACCATATTTACATATGTGGGGTCTTTTTTGTATGGCGGATCGCTTTCCAAGAAATCTCATCGTCTATTGATTGACGAATTTCCATATCAAAATGCCACTGCGGAATTTCAGGGTCCAAATCATCGAGCCATAATGGGCTATTATAATTTGGCCTAACAATCGACTGGGCTTGGATTGAACCATCAGATTCGTTAACCGTATAATCTATGGAAAAAATTTCCACAGAGTTTAGGTTAGTAATAGCTGATAAAGCTCGACGATTTTTAGCCGCTTTTGCCCATATGTGGCATTTGGTAGCGAAATCGGAGCAGATACCGTTTCAGCCAGCAAGGCAGTTTTATCGGTAAAACCAGGTTGGTCTTGTTGCGAATCGTCGTCATTGTCGTCAAACGCCGGGGGACTATCCGAAGTTGACACTGCGTCATCTATGTCGGGTTGTTGTCCGTTGGTGGTAGAAACGTCTGCTTGAAGCGATTCACGTAAAGACGAGCGTAAGGGATTGTCGACCAAATCTTTGGATGGGGAATTGGGGATAGCCCGTTTTTTCGCCTATCCAGTTTTTCTGCAGATTTGTTTGCAGCCTCCTGTTCCTGGCGCAAACGAATGGAAGGGGGGGTTACTCAATTGTAACGGGCCACCTTATTGTTGATAAAACATGGGCGAAATTGTATCATGCCATCGTCCGGGGAAGAAAAGGAAATTTCCCGTATAGGCTCGTTTGGCGATGGAACCAAAATTTCGGGAGCCTGATTTTGTGCGAAGTAAACGGTGCGTTCACGAGAAGGCAAATCGTTTCGCATGTATGTTGGTAAAATACACGTTGGAGGGGCTCCACGGGATTCGAACCAATCAAAAATAGTGCGGTCAGTGACTTCCTCTGGAAGTCGTACTAAATCCACATAGTAGCGGGATCCATACTGAGAAAAACGGGCAATTTGTATGTAAGAGCCAAATGCAGATAATGAAACTTGACTTAATTAAGAAGCCATATCATACGACGCGCAGGTAAATCGGACTTCCGCATTAGGAATTATTAAAAAAATCCTGTAAAAGGCGGGCTCGACGCGCGTCTTTTAATATTTGCGGTTGTGAGTCCATAGCTATTGCGAATTACTGTGGGACACGGGATCCACATGCGGTGGAGTTCCGAAGATGCAACTGGTGTTGGAGCCAGTTTTAGTGCATTGCATCGAAGCGCTTCAATGTTGGAAGAGGCAAGCTCGGCTTCGCTTGCGGCGAGAAGTGAGTCCGTAGGGACTTGGCGTGGAAAAAATGGGCGGGATGAATTTTTTGGTGCGATAGGCATCTTTTTTCTTGTTCTTTCTTTTTTTGTTTGTTTTGTTGTTGTGTTGTATGGAGTTTTTTGTTATGAACTTCTTTCCTTTCCTTTCCTGTTGTGTTGTAAAAAGTTCTTAGTTTGAACTTTTAAAACACTTGGTTTTCCTTCTTTTTTTTAAAATGGAATTCTGAGTATAAACTGTTGAACCCTTTTTTTCTGAGCTTACTAAGAAATTTCTTAAATAGCGAAAGGCTTAAACTCAATTAGAGTTTACGCGGGTGACTGACTGCAGTTCAAGTGCAAACGCAAACCTTGAGGGATTTTACCACACGAAATCGCGAGAGTTTTAACTGTAAGCCTCGCAACGCAAAGCGTACCTTAATACACGGTGCAGTCCTTAAACTAGGAAGTTAAGCCCGTAAACCCCTTAAGAGGTGGTTCTTATGTCCTCTCAATCAGAATGCAATATGCACTAAGATATCAGGAAACGGGGGTAATATTCCAGGAAAAAGGCGCGTATTCCTTGGTAGAGTAAAGCAGTAGGCGTAGGCACTGAGTGCAGAACGCTGATTTAAGCAGCAAAAACCGCGAGGTTAAGGCTGATAGACCCGGGTAGTCGAGGCGAAGTCGGTGCGACGAAAATGGTCGAGGCGGTCGAAAGCGAGGACAGGCGGAGAGCGAGTGGACGACGGACAGACAGGGTCTGAACGTTGTCGCAAGGGTGGCCTTTTCTTGTGCACTTGTGGTGGGAGAAGGCAAATTGAGAACTACTGTAAGATATTGGTATCGCGCAGCCATATTATGTGAAGACTGTGTGTATAAGCGTAAAATTGGTTGGCTCTTATTATACTAATCCTGTAAATATCAGTGTAAAAGAAGCTCAATGATATGTGTTGCAAACTTTTATGCATGTGCGTAAAAGTCTGCAATCGTTTTTTATGTTATAAGGAAGCAACTTTCGGCTGCTTTCGATAAGAGATAAGAACTTAGCATCTTACGAGACTGCCAGTGCCAATAGCCTGGTTGAAACTGCTAAGTGCTTAGGCGCCAAATGGCTATCATATTTGGAATATGTTTGAAAGTCCTCGCTCTTACCAGCTGCCGTATTAGTCGAAAAAAAATTGAATTTGCCAGTGCAAGGCTCGTAGGAGGCTAGGCTTTTGACCGTTCCATCTATCTCAAATATATAGTCTTTGTAGACCAAATTTTGGCTTCAACATGTATTCTGCTACATGTACGGCAACTTACACGAGAAATTATTATTCTTGTTACTGCTGCTACAAAATTATGACATTCGATCTAGCAAAGCTTTCTAACAACCATTACAAAGATCGACTAACCTTATAAGAAAGCTCCTAGCGTATCGCAACAAATTCGTGACGAGGCCACAGAGCACCTTGCCAATTTTCCAGAGAGCGACTGTTTACAATATCTCTTTTTTAAGATACAGAAGAATGCACAAAAATACGCGAATTCAATCACAAACAAACGTCTTTTAGCTTGCATCTAGTTTTTTAACATACACTTAATGCGAAATTGGAACAAGAGCATGGCCTTTGGGTCTTTTCTTATACTAATTATAGATATATCCTTCGATAATTAAATGTGGAAATCCACGCATTATCGAATAATAGCCAGTAGGAAAAGACTGAGCGATAATCGAACTCTACCGACATATATTGAAATATGTGACCTGGTTATCTTACGATGGCAAACCCGACAACAAAAGGAAGCCACCTATACATCTTACGCGGCAAAAAATGCACAGACGGCTTTCTTTTACAACAAAAAGGCCACCTGGGCTTAGACACCGGAGAAAAAAATCTCTACATTTGTCACCACGGAGAGCGCGTCGAAGCGCACCTCTTATCCTAGAGATTCGCCAACACCCCTGTTTTCTTATTAGAGATTTAAAAAATCTCAGAGTTCTTAAGTGTTCAATTTTCTTAATGACGGCAAAGGAGCTTAAGAGTAGAAGCATCAGCAAAAAACGCCTTTGTGGGCGTGGCTTCACGCTAAATAATTCTAATATTTGCAAAATATATGCGTTAGTATAATCCATAAGATTTCGCAAATATACAATTTCAGGCCAGAAGAAAGCTCCAGATGTCCCATAATCATCGAAAATTAAAAAACCTTGTTGGTTGAAATAGTCTGCGATGTACAAAAGAATCAGATGGATTAAAGAAGAATGATAATGGTAGCAGTAGATGGCCAAGAGCCACCATATAAGTTGTAGCTAGACAAGAAGTTGTACGAGCTCTCCATTACATATCACTTCCCAATTTGCTTTAGGCAACTAACAATACTCCTCCTTCGCCAACTTCGTTTCGCTCGCCGCCAAAGCCTCATCCGACGACCAAACTTTGATCGGCTTCCTTCGCGTCTGCGGTACATAATATCACTTGCTGTCTTTAATCCAAGGGCTCAAGGAAAGTATGTTAGTGGTCATATAGTGAGAAGCGAGTTAGCCTGTGATTGTTGATACGAGCCACATAGTGAGAAGCGATCTTGTTGATCTTACAATCAAAAATTCAGAGCTCACTAAAAATGCTGCATCTGCTAATTTTCTTTCCAAAGTGAATTCGTCCGCTGCATCTGCCAACAACATAGCGGGAGCCATTGAGCCGCACCCCTGCTGTCTTTTGTGCCTTAGACCCCGGTCATCGTTTCCAGCAGCACTTTTATGCACGAGTTGTATCATCGTGGCTACACTGACCAGAGATGGTTGAACTAAATATTTGCTTTCACAACCACTGATTGCCCTTTTATTAAAAAATCCGCCCTGCAATTTGTTCTGTGGCAACAGGACTGACCGAGGAGGCGTGATGGTCTATGCTTACCCGTGAGTAGCACCTTGCTTTAACGAACATGCGATACTTTGCTCATATCATGCAATCTCATGGTCGTTAAAAAAAAGAACCTCTAGAAATTACCCATTACTTTCCTAGAAGCCTTACTTGAATGTCGATCTAGCTTGGATGTGATTTTTTTTTATTGGATCGGACCAAAGCCGAAATAAATGATGAGTGGCCGCCGTAAGACCTTCCTCGAGATTCGAAAATCAATACGCTGCGTGAAGATTGCAATTTGTGTATCTTTCTGGATCCATTTTTCCATCGCGGCGTGGAGTCTGGAAATTAAGATCAAGTCACGTAAAAAAAGCTACCCAAATTCTTAACAATTCGCTTAGTTTGTTAAAAAAGATATTTAAAAAGCAAAAGCTTGACTTATACAGAAACAAGTTAAGGAAAGGCCTTTTTGAGCTGTAGCTTCGATGCAAGATAAGCTTTCGCCTCATCGGCAGCCTCTCGGCCAATATACATGATAAAGCCATACGGATTGACTGTCCCATCTCGCATGGCACTCGCATCAGCCACAAATACGTTGGTCATGCCGATAACCCGTAGTTTTTCATCAGCGCACCGTTTTGGGTCATTCGAGTTGCTTGATGCGTAGCAACTACCGCCAAATTGGTGTGTGATATAATCATGATCCTTTGCGACCCAGTTCGATACCGATGTATCATCCGAAGCAGCCGAAAGAAACGTCGCTCCTTCATCCACCATGGCTTTCACCATACGCTGTGCATATATTTGCAGCGCAGCAAGATCACGACTTGTGTTGAAGTATGGTGTACCTTCCTGA